>JAQGAT010000126.1:0-56441 GCA_034687845.1 Pantelozetes paolii
GTAGTATTGGCTGAAAGGGTAAGTATTACACATGCATAACAGGTTGAGTGAATTCACTCTGAATGAAAACACTTTCATAGCTAACCGTAACTCGAGTTTGAATGTCCTCTACCTATAGATGTCGATAATTCTCAACAGTATGCAATTCAGTGATAGTTTCAGTTTTAAACTCAATTTACTAATTGATCAATTGATCTCACCTTGTCTTAATCTACATCAAAGTTGACCTTACATCAAAGTCTTGACCTTACATCAATGTTAAACTAAATAATAGTAGAATCCAATTAATTTAAGTTAATAATTTAATTTCTAAATATTGAAGCTATTGGCGTTGATTAAGATTATTCTAATTATAAAAACTCTCATACTTGACAATTTAGATTAATTAATTGAATATGAGGATCGGTTCTGATTGAACTGAATTACATGTCAAATTAAAGGTATTGATTAGTAGATAATAGTAATCACAATTAAAAGTTTGACAATCCGTTAATTCGTACAAAGAATAATAATAATTAATGAAATTCTTAAATTCAGTAATTTAGACTAATTATTTGAATATCTGGAACACTTTTTATTTTACCAGATAATATATCAGATTAAAGGTATGAATGAGGGGATCATAGAAATCATTATTAAATCTTGTGTTAACTAGATTTGTCAAAGGTAGAATTGAAATTCACGACATTATGTATATATTCTGTACATGTGTAAACTCGGTAATTAGTGAGGTACGGTGTTGAGAGCATCGAGTGATACCTTGATCGAAAGATATCACGGAGTAGAAGAATTCTCTAAATATATCCCTGTGGCACAATCCTCAAATTCATACCTTTTAACAGGGTGATATTAAAATGAATTCTAATAGAATTAGTAAACTTAAGTCTCTAACTATATGTTAAAATGCTGATATGGATATGTGAGATACCTCCACGGAAAGGATATGGTGAGTAGAAGAATCCCTGAAAGTATTAGAGTGGGCGGAAGCATCATTTAGAAATATCGGGAAATTCAAATATAAAATGTTTACCGAATCGGTAAACTTAGGTCACTAACGGTATGTTAGGACGTTGATATGGGTATGTGTAATACATAATTGGATAGGTTATGATATGGGGAAGAACCTCTGAAAATATTAGAGTGGGCGGAAGCATGGTTTGGAAGTAGCGGGAATTTCAAATACAGATTTAACAGAATCTTTAAACTAAGGTCACTAACGGTACGTTAGGACGCTGATACATACCTTAACGGATGTGTCATACCTTAACGGATAGGTTATGATATGCGGAAGAATCCCTGAATGTATTGAAGTAGGCGGAAGCATGTTTTAGAAATAGCGGGAAATTCAAATACAAATTCTGACATTTTGTAATTTAAAATAAATAATTGAATATGAAGTTAGGTGTTTATCTGATCGAGTGATATATCGATTGAAAACAATCATTGAGTAGAATAGATAGCTATTAAATTTCGATTTTGGAATCCTCAACTACAATGTTAAATAAATTGGAATTTGATATAAAATATTGAGAATTAGTATTTAGATATATTTTTAGGATTGAAATACTGTGATTAGAGTATCGAGTGATATATCATTCGAAAGCTAACAAGGAGAGGTACAATACTTAAAATCAATGTTTGTGGCAGAATCCTCAAATTAAACCACAAAAAGACCACCTAAAAACAGGAGTATCGAAATTCATCACAATATATAATAATTTTATTAATCCATTAAAACATGTCAATGAATACAAGTAAAAGTCATTTTAAAAATTGAGAACATTTTTTTAAAAAGTCATTAAAATTAGTTTCATTTCTAACATCTTTTGGCAATGAATTGAATAAATCTATTGAATAAATGAAAATATTTTTATCACAAAAATGATTACGAGTTTTTGGTCTAATGAGGGTCAGTCCAAGTCGTTTGTTGTTAGAAATCACAAATAATTTGCTCCAATTTTGTGGTATATTATTGAAGTTATGAATACATTTGAAGGCAATCTTTAAAATTGAAGTTTTTCTCCTGACTTCAAGTGAAGTGATGTTTAAAAAGTCAAGCCTTTTCTCGTAATTAAGTCCAAAATTATTAGATTTATTGCATATCTGTTTAGTTATCTTCTTCTGAATCTTTTCAATCTTTAAGCTTTGAGTGATATTCAATACTAAACATTGATTGCAATACTCAATGATAGGCAAAATGTATGTCTTATATAATGTCAACAAAATATTGTGATTTGCATAACAACAGAGTTTAGTCAAAAAATACCATTTTCTCATTGAGTTATTGTAAACATAATCAATATAATCATTATTAGATAATTTGTTGTCAATTATAAGACCCAGATGTTTGTGTTTGTTATGGACAGGTATTACAGTATTATTTAGAGAATAGTTATGAATATTTATGTCTTTAAAACTGATGCGAATATGTATTGATTTGTTTGCATTGATTTTAAGGTGTTATATATATATTAATAAAAGTATTGAAATAATTGAAACATTTATGAAATAAACTAAGATTTGTGTTAAAACCAAATGAGTAGATATCAAACACTTATTAAGTGTAAACAGTTTTAATTCAATATACAGTAAATGTACAAAATTTTCTCCACATTGAAATGCAGTTTTGCTACCAAACCATTAAAATTAATATTTTTAAGCACTGGGTTAATGGCATCAAAACATTTAAAAACTAAATATTCACAGAAAGTTTAATAAAAATCATTGGAATTATGAGTTTTATAACAAATATCTTATATTAGATAACATTTGGTTAAATTTCAACATTAAATAAAAGGTAATTTCAGTTCATTATAATGTTATGAATTGTAAGCAAACATTAAATAAATACTTCAAAAATAAATTTTCAATTTCCGATTACAAATCGTTGACATCAAAGATATAGACTTAGAAATTGATATTAATTTGAAAACAAAATCAGATTATTTTAAATGATTGTAAATATTAAGTCAATAAACGATAATTTAATACCAATTTAATCAAATTTTATTTATAGCTATCTGTGCTAACAGTACTAAAGACCTAATGTTTTGAAAACTTATAATTATTTAAAATACAATAAAAACTAAAGTTTTATTTAAATTCTTTACACTTTTGTTTCAATTGATGAATAATTTTGTGTTAAATCTGTACTAAAATCACTTAAATGTGGTTCAAATCAAATAATATTAATAATAATGTATAAACAAATAGTAGTTGAATGAGATCTATGTCATCCAATGTTCAATGAATTTGACTTGAGTAATTATTTATTGAATAAATCTTTGAATCAAATCATCAAATATTAAAATTGAAAGATTGATTGAGTTTTTGATAAATAGTTGCTATACTGTCGTATCCTTTACTCATTTCTGGCATTAAATCATTGCATTCATTCACAAGTTATTTATTACTTCATTGGGTTTTGGAAGTTCACGAAAGTCTCATCTAACCGACAAAACTACTGTTTTATTATTCATACCATTCATACCATTCCTATGCAAATGTGTTTTATTCAGTGATTAATGGATTACACTATTAAACAAATTCTTGGGCACAGAATCTAATAAATAATTTGATGAATGACTCCATCTTTTAAGAAACAAATGGTTTTGTTTGTAATTACTTTCAAATAATTTAATTTATATTTTAATTAAATAATGAAAAAAGTGTTCAAACAGTAGGTGTTTGACAGAAATTATTTATGAAATGTTTAATAAACTTTAAGTTAATAAACAATAAATTACTGATAATTGACAACATTAACTAAACAGACCAAGAATATATTAACAAAACAATTCTTAACTAATAATAACTATAATAACTGTGCGAATCGTTGTTCAAGAGTTTTGATTTACAAAAACCAAAACTTGATTTAATATTTGTTAGATATTAGTTGTTAGCCTTGTGTGTGGTTAGAGGAACTGGCGGTTGACTGACAACGTGAAAGATAACTATTTTTATATAACACTCAATACTTGAACCAAAAAATAATTTTTTATCATTTGTTGATTAAATATAAAAAATAGTCTGAAAAATGATATGTTATTCACTTTTCTATTCATTTATCTTTTGATTAAATTATTTTTCAATTAATTAAAACATTTATAAATTAAAGACGTCTTCAAACACTTTGAATAAGAAATATGACTCAAAATATTGAAACTTTCAAACACTTCGGGATCGCTTTTCTGGCCATACTTTTGATCAGTTCTTTGCATAGCATTGAAAACCTATTATCAAGTGTTGGATACTATTGTGTCGTTCTATGGCTTTCGTGGCAAATGACTAAACTTTATCGCAGTTATGACACTAGTGTTGAAAGTGTTGAACCGGACTATAAGTCTGTGCTAATCACAGGTAAGTTTGTCATTACTTTATTGTATTTAATCCTTTCAAGTATTTAATGACTTGATATTCACATAATGTCATCGTATGTTAATAGTGATCACATGTTAGCAATGTGAACATGTTTAATTTATAAGTGAAGGAGAAAGATATTGAGATAAGGGATGAGAATTTAAATGATTCGGATACTACTTAGGGTTTGATTTTTAACCAAAATTGTTAATTAAAATATAGATATTATTTGTATTTTGATAAAAGATTTTGTGATTCATATTTGTAAACATTATATTTATTTCAACAATTGTGTTAATATTATATGATTTATAAACATAATTTCTCAACATTGGTTTATCCTCAGACTAACAAGGTCATATTTCGTGCAGGTATTGACAAATAATTTAAACAAATCATAAGAAATATCAGCTAATGACATGAATTTTCCACTTTTTTGACATTTGTTTTTTATTATAATCACAAACCTGTGGAAACATTTTGACAAAATTACAAATCAATAAATATATTCATTAATTTTTAAATTCAGATAATATTTAAATAAAAATTGTGTAAAGAGTTGACAGAAAAAAATGAATTCATTATAATATATGAAATTTATTTCAAGGATTCGTTCAGAGATTAGCTTTGATTTGAATTTTGTTATAAAAGTATATCTTTTAAAAAAATTATCAAATTTTGTGAACAAATAAACAAAAAATTGATTTTAATATTAATATTATAAAATATTTCTCTTAAAGGCTGTGACACTGGATTTGGTCACAAATTAGCCCAGGATTTAGACGCAAAGGGGTTCTCAGTGTTTGCCACCTGTTTAGACCCGGAGAGCAAAGGGGCTCAACATTTGCTTAACTCGTGTTCAAAGCGATTGAAAGTCTTAAAACTAGACGTAACTAAAGACGAAGACATCAAAGAGTCGATAGATTTTGTTAAGAAAAACCTCCAAAACAACAGTAAATGAAATAATTTTATATAAAATGCTTTAAATTTTATAATATTTTGTTCAAAACAACTCCCAGAGCTCTGGGCGGTCGTCAATAATGCAGGGATTCTGCACTTTTTGCCCATCGAGTGGGGGCCGGAAGGCATAGACGTCTATCAGAAGCAAATGGATGTCAACTGTATGGGTCAGGTGAGGGTCACTAAAGCTTTTCTGCCATTATTGAGGAAAACAAGGGGCAGTCGTATAGTAAACGTCGAGAGTTTGGCCGGTAATGTAAAATAACATAAACTCATTAGTGATTTAGTTATTTATCAAATACTACTACCCTTAGGCCGGTTGGCTTTGCCCGGAATCAGTTCTTACTCTATGAGCAAAGTTAGTGTTATTTGAATTCATAAATATATTGAGAATTATAGGAACTAATGGTTTGACCCATAGTTTGCTGTCCGAGCGTTCAGTGATTGCCTCAGAAATGAAGTGAAAGACTTTGGTATCAATGTCTCAGTCATTGAACCAACGGTTTACAGGTATTTGTCATTTCATTTGCGTTCAGGTATTCATACATTTCCCCCAAAACTCAGCACCGGTTTAACCGATTATAACCTATGGATTGATGACTTCCAGACCAAATGGAAGGACACTCCAGAAGACGTCCGCAAAGACTACGGTCCAGAGAAGTGCGATATTTTGCACGAAAGGATCAACTCTTATATGTCGACCGCGAAAGACAATCCTCAGGAAGTGGTGGACGCTATGATCGACTCAATAACCAGCGTTAGACCCAAACCCTATTACTATGTCTACAATACAATAGAGAGGGCTTTGATGTCAGTCATGGAAACACTTCCTCCAGAGTTATACGACCTCTCACTCAATGACTCAATCTTTTCGTTGACCACAAAGTTCTTGAGGAATAAAAACAGAATTTAATTTGAAGCACTGGATGCCAAGTGCTTCGGTTTAGACCACAATTAAGACAAAAACGATTCAAAATTAAACAAAAACTTTATTAAAGCATTGATATGAATACAAGTGCTGTGAATGAGAGCTAAGACAAGAGTCCGTAAAGTGTGTGGAATGCGTTTGTTTTTAGGGTTTATAAGGGGATTAGATTCAGGTTAGGGGGAGATTAGCTTTAAGTCGTAAATGGGGAGATAACAGGGTCATCAATGGATGAGAATAGTATTCTGGGAAAGGGGTCAATGAGTTCATAGGAAAGGTATGCAAAATAGGGAATCGATGTTTGTGTTTGCCATCGATGGCCTCAAATTATTGTTTCAAAAGTTTTGTTTAAAAAACTCTCAAAACCTTTGAATCAAATCCAAAGTTCAATAAAAAAAAGTTTCAATTAATGTATAAAATGATTGAAAAAATAGTTTTGAAAAACATTTTTGGTTTTGTTTTTTGACGTAAGTTTTGAACAAACCCTGGGTTTGAGTGCAAACAACACAACAACACAAACAACACATTGTTTTTTGGTTTCAATTGTTTTCATTCAAAATATATTTAATTGAGTTTTGATTTGAATACCAATTGCTATGAAAACCCGAAAACCCAAAGCCGACGGACACAAGGGTTTGGATAAAAGTCAGACCAGAAGTCAAACCCTTAAACCAAAAGTCAGTAAAAACGTGATCTCAAGTGAAAAGGTCTGCAATCGCTGTCGTAATCATGAAATCGTCGCTCAGTTTAAGGGTTTGTTTGTTATTATTATTATTGATATCATTGACCATCACTTGTCTGTCCATTGAAGGCCATAAGTGTCCATACATTGGATGCGATTGTCTTATGTGTAAGGATTACGCGGAGAAGACTCGGAGGAAGAATGAGAGCGCAAAACGCAGGCGAAGGGAGAAGAATGAGAGGATTGACAACAATGTCACCAAAAATAGATCCAAATCTGACGCCAATTCACTCATCAATGCATTGAAGGCGAAGTCGAAGAAGATTTTGAATAAGAAATCATTGAATAAGAAGTCGTTTACTATTCATAAAACCAATGCTCAAACACTGGCCAACAATGCCCTCAATGATGACGAGGAGACGGAACAGGAATCAGATGACAATCCGCCGGTACTCAGACCCGAGACTACCAACACATCGGTAGTTCAAAATGCAAACACCAATGAGATTATGAATGGCAACCAAATGGGAGGCGACGGCCACTCGATGTCCAAAATCAGAGCCGAGGCCTCGCTTTGTGCCCAATATTTGAAGGCATCAAAAGACTTGACCCGAAAGTTGTCTCAAATTGATTGGACTTTAGATGAAATGATGGCGTGTTTTAAGTTTTCCTTAATTAAGGACTGTTTGGGAGACACGGAAATGGCTGTCCAGAAGATTGTTTTCGGTATACCTGTCCTCATATTCCTTAGAGTTCACTAATGTTTGTTTGTCTTAAAGCACGTCAAGAGATGCTTTCGGGTTCGGCTTATATGATACAACACCCGTGCGCTGAGCCGACGGACGAACGAAGCGCAGCGACCACTGCTGTCAACCGATCAAAAACTCCACAGAAAAGTGAATCCAATGCTTCCAACCCTCCAATACTCTGCTCCACATATAATCGCAATTACCGGCCGAACACAGCAGTCAACTATAGCCCGGCCTTCACTCCCATTCGTCGCACTTAAAGGTTTGATTTCAATGAAGTCTTATATATATTGAAAACATTTTTGTGAATTAATGAACACTTCTTTCAATTGATCTCTAATTTAGTCTCAATTAATGTGAAATTATTTCATTTCAGTATTCAATTAACTCTTCATTTGATTATTGTTTTAATTAAATATTATTTTTATTATCAATAAAAATGATTTTCTTTTTCATTACAAATGAGATTTGAATTCAATTTTTTGTTTAACAATATATAAAAAATATTTTTATTTTTGTCAATGAAATGATGTTTTAATATGTTTTTTGTTTTACACAATGGGATGAAAATATCGACGAATTGTTTGTTCAGTCAACGAATGAAATCGTTTTCAATTGAATGAATGATTTGTTGATCAAAATCATCGTATTTTAAGTTCATTTCATTTTCCGTCTTAGCTTTGAATTTGTAAAAAATAATCTTTGTTTTAATAATTGTAATAAATATTCAATTTTTATTGTCTTTCGATTGCATACCAGGCGTTGAAGGTATTGAAACACTTCCGGGTATTTCCATTGAACTTAACTATTGAAACAATTTTTATAGTTTTCATCAATTGTTTTAGATTTCAAACGATAGTCAATAAAACTCACTCTTAATGTGTTTCTACTGTTTGTGAAGTCACTTGATTTATGTCTTTCAAACTCTAAAGCACTTCCGACTTCCAGTCCGTGCTATACAAACAAATCATTTATCATTAAAGTATCAATTTATGCCCCTTAACTCCCTTAACCCCCTTAACCTTGAATAATTTCATTTTGTCGATATATTTGAGAATTTTGTTTCAAATAATTACTTATTGATTGAATTCTTGTGTAAATTTTGTAATCATTGAAACGTTTATGAATTTAATCGCAAAACACTTGAATTGAAGTTTTATTTATTTAATGCTCTGTTATTTCAATCTATTATTGATTTGTTAAAAAAATTCTTTGAATTTGCAAATAATTAGTGAAACAATCAATAATTCATTTTATTTGTATTTTTTCTTGAAATTCATAGCCATTTCAATGGTTTCTTTTTTTTTATCACTGAAACTAAAACTAGACTTTCATTTGAATTTAAAATTGAAACCAATTTAAAGTCAAATGTTTTGTAAAATTCATGACATGTTTGCTATTATTTAATTCAATTTGTATTCAATTATTAAATGATTATAATTGCAAATGAAAAACAAAATTCAATCAATAATGACCTCATTTTCATTGAATCTGGACTTCAATTGAATTGAAATACTAATTAAGTTTTACTCTCACTCTCTATGACAACAAAATATATGTTTATATTTCGGCAAATATTGTATAAAAATATGAATACATTTTATGTTAACTATTATTTCATTCAAAAAATTGTCAAAACATTAACTCTATTCACAAGACCTTAGAATAACATTAAATAAAAAAGTGAAACCTGTTTTGCGAGCCATTCAATCGCAGAATCCATGTGTCCTCTCGCTTCGGGTGCGGTGTAGGACTTGGTCTTATGACTTGTTGAGACGGTGTTGTCATTTATAGAGGCCGGTCGGGAGAAACTACTTAAACTTGACTGAAATGACAATTTTAAGACAATTGGTGACACCAAAAGTGAAATTGACCCTCACCTCAGCCATAAGCTCATTGTGGACATTGTTATCCCAATTACTCCACGATTGACCCCTTTTTCGGTAATTTATAGGATATTTGTTGTCTTTTTCGTCCAAATCTATACTCAATTTAACCAATTCTTGGATCACATCTTCGGTATCACTTCTCACATCATTTAAAGTGAGTTTAGATCCGCTTTCAATACTTTCCAAGTCATCGATATCATGCATATTATTTCCCATTCCATCAATACTTCGCACAAGAATTGGCAAACTGTGAGACTTTTCAATATTTGGCGGTCGAGTGAACATAGGTTTGCTATCATTTAACGATTTACTGTCATTCATATCATTCAAGACATCCGTTGTCTCATCAAACGGCTCCAGAATCGCTGTGGATTGAGGTTCAGGTTCATCGTGTTGGGGGTTGTAATCATTGAGGGGTTGTTCCGATGGATAACCTATGAAACAGATTATAATTATTATTGATATTAAACTGAAAACTTTGAAATCCAATGATTTCTTACGGGTTTTTAATTTAAATATTTTTTTCAGTCTATATATTCTATACATTAAAACCCCTTTTGATTAAAATATTTTCAATTAATTATTCAAAACAATAATTATTATGAGATTTGCTCTCAAAGTAATGAACATATAATTTATGAATAACTTATCAATAGATAAACAAAAATTAAAATATTAATTGAAATTAATATCATATAAGACTAACCAACAAAGCGTTGATTGTAATGATTCCAGTGTTCATTATATTCCTGATCATTTTGGTATCGACCAGAGATATCGTTTCGCTGATTAGTATCACTAGTATTGCGTTCTTCTGAAGAAAAATCATTATTTTTCGTTACATTAGTCTTAATATCATTATTATCATCAAAATCATCGTCATTTTGATCGATATTTAGGGCCTCCACAGGAGTTGTCGTCACATTATTGCCCATAACTTCGTGTCAAATGCTATTATTTAGACATTCATTAGAAACAGAATATTCTCTTAATTTTTATAGACTTTAAATTCAAGTCATTATCGATGAATAAAATTGTGAGAAATAATTGAAATAAGTATTTCATTAATTCTTTGCGTTGTCTTTGGGTTTGAATATTCATAAATAAAATTGAAAACAATTTTTATGACTCATTAAAGTCTGTTTAAAAGACATGAATGAAAAAACTAATTATTATTTCTTATACGTAAATGTAATGTAAAACACGAAAAGTCAATAATAATTCAAAGATTATAATAAATATTAAAATATTTTTGCAAAGAATACGTGAATAAGTATTTTATTATTCAATTTTGTTGACATTATTTCATATTAAGAATAGATTTATAGTATTGAAACACGTATTGGGAAACCAAAGCACTTCACTGTTGAAACAGTCGGCTAACGGACAGTTGTTTTTAAGTATGATTTTCATTAGGAGTTTATGTTCACTAAGAGTGCTATAAATGTGGTTTTATAGACCGAACCGACTCTTACGCATAGATTTTTCCTATTACTGAATATAATCACTATTTTTATTGTCATTAATAATCAATATTTTATTGTTATTAGTTTTTTTGCGGCTAAGGAACACCCTGTGCTGCACAGGTAGATTCAATAATATGTAGTAATTATTCAATAATATTAAAGCTTAATTAATTCCATATATTTGTTTGAATGATATATATATTAAGACATTAAATAATATTTGAGTTTTTGAGCGAATATTTTGTTTTATTTTAATAACGATATGAAAGAAGAAATGAATTAATCGTTAAAATCTATAAACAAATTGAATAACAAGTTATTTATTGGTAAATCAGGTGCTTATAACTAGTAATGTATAAAAATTAGTAAATATATGATAAGCTATTATTAATTGATCATGGTCATTATTTTTAATGACTCTATTAATAACAATTTAATCAAAACTTTATCAATAAATTCAATTAAATTAATTGATATTTACATAAACTTTGTTGTATTTTGTATACAATTTCTTATCACAACACTTAATCATATCGTATGACAGCACTGGTAGATAGATGTTGGGTTGACAACTCCGAACGCTATTACTATTTGCTTAGATTTTCTCATATTAATGAAAATAAAAGAAAATTTTAGTTTAAAAAATATTTTTATAATTATTCAACAAAACTATCATTTAATTCAAAATATACTTAATTTTTTAATTTCACTTTTAAAAAACTGAACTATGTAGATTGTTCGTTGTCTGTGTATGTGTGACCCCAGAGATTTATCATAGGATTCTCTATGGGATTTAACATAGAGGTTGAGTTATAATCAAATCTTCAATAGGGATTTGACGGATGAGATTAAGTTGGGGTAGTGGTCGCCAAAAGTAATTTAAACTTTGCAATATTGAGAAAATTTACATGGATCATTTAACTTTTTATATAAATTATAACTTTATCTGAAAACGGAAATTATAGGTTTGACTCATCCCTTGTTTTGATTAATGTTTAAATTTTTAGATCAATATTTTGTCTTGATGAAATCATAATCAATATGAGATCATAAAGAGATAAAAACAATTCACAATTCATTGCATTTAAAAGCAATGAAAACATTTTATTTACAAAATTATTTCTATTATTGAAAATATAAATACAATTTAATTAAATAAATATAAAAGTATAAAAGTTGATTGCTTAGATTGGAGTTGATTTGATGAGAGTTTATATTTTTGACAGATGTCTGGCCTCTTCATAACTGGGCGGCACTTCATTGTTTGAAATCAGAGAATATCTATTTTTGTCATCGTTTTCAATGATAGCACAGACTATTTGTGGCGAGAAATCTGATTGTTGTAAAGTCATTGAATCATCGCTAAGAGCACTGACATTACGCTGTCTTTGAGTCGTATCCACGGTTATAGCACAGGAGTTTGAGGCTAACATTGATTCACAACTGGCCTCTATAGTAGTGGCCGAGCGTCTAATGGGTTTGGTTTTACTTAAAGACAAAAAAAAATGAAAACATTTATTATTTTTAAACAATTTTTTATAAACAACAGAAAAGTTACGAAATAATTGAAAATAAAATGTCTTTAAAGTAATTGAAGGAAAGGTAGGTTTTATACCGATTTTTAAGGACAAAGAAGGCAGTAATGGATATGAGTATAGCAATAATAACAATGATCAGAATCATTTGCATTCCGTCGTAATCGTAGCGCCAAATGATAATTGCAATCAATATTAAAATTATTATTTCTGTTATTAAAAACAATTTACTCCACATTTGGTTTGCAATCACTCTTTGATTTCACTGTGTTTTGAAATTTACATTTTCTGTGCAATGATTTGAAAACAATTTAATTTAATTAACTTTTATAGTCATTGAGAGACTATCTGTTGGAGTCGTTAGCTCTTCAGATATACTGGGTTTTAGTTTCTATGACTTCTCAACTAATTTATCGTTATTTACATTAAATTAAATAAAAGTATTTGAAATATCGTTTAATATATTAGTTATTGTGAGCACTCTTTCCTTCGACAACATTAGAGCACTTGAGATAAGTTTTAATGAAATGATTAAAGCATTTGAAATTTGATCGCAAAATAGACATAACTTTTATTACAATTTTCTTTTCAGTTATTTTTATAATTCAATGCACTTATGATACAAAACATTTGGTTTGTTATGTAATACAAATAAAAAGTTTTCATTTCTTAACAAACATTTTATGATAATTCATGATTCACTCAATGATTTGCACAAAACGTTTGTAACTTATACAATTTATACAATTTGTACAGGTAAATTAATAAATTTACATATTTTACTCTCAATAGAGGAAATGTTTTTAAAAATTACCCCTCACTTCACTATTTTTAAAATTTCTCTTTTGTTTAAACAGATTCTCAGAAATTAAGACAAATTACTGATAATTTCAACGATAATGTCATTTATTATCAAAACAAGGAATGAGTGTTCAATTTATTTATTCAATACTGTGTTTAACATTTAATAATAAAACTTTATAAACCAGGTTCAAATTTCTAAACTTTTATATTTGTTATACGATAAAGCACATTATATTTCCCAATTTAAAAATTACCATGTATATATTAAAAATTAACATTTCTATACAATATATTTTGAGAAATATTATTGTTTAATACAGATATAAAATATCAAACCTTTTATAATTAAATCAATTATTTTTGACATCAAAAACAGATTTAAACCCAAAGTTTTATAACTTTTTGTCATTTGATATAATTTTTGTAAAATTAATTAATTATTGATAACCCCCTTAAGCACCCTGTAATAAAATTAACGATTTTAAAGTGTTAATTAAATATATTTTTGTCAAATCCGGAGACAATTTAATGAGAAGTTCAATAAAATACAGAAAATTCATATCAAATACCACAAAATGTTTTATTTTTTCATTGATATCTATATATAAATAACAATAGATATGAATGTATTGTTAATAAAACTAAAATTATTTATCCATTTATTCGCAGATTATTGACAAAAGTGTTAAAAAATAGACAAAACTATCGGCAAATGAATATCTGTTTATCATATGTTTAGTCAAAAAATTTAATCAATTGCTCATCGATTAGGTCATCAATTTGATAATCAAATAACAGATGTGTTATTAATATTGAGTTTTTAGTCAAAACATTCACTCAATTCAATACAACTTTTATTATATTTCATCTAAACTTCATTTTAATATTGATTTTCATTTAAAAGAAAATCTAAATTCAGTTAAAAGTTAATGAAATTTGAAATTATATTTAAATAATATGTGAAATGATTTTTGAGTTATTAATAATGTTTTGTTATTTACATTAAAACTCAATTTAAAAGTAAATGATTTTTGAGTGCAATGTCTGTCAATATTTTGTCTGAATTTAAATAACTATCAAAAATTGACTTTCATTTGCATTTAAAAGCATTTTCACAAATCAACACAAAATTAATTGCAAACTAAAAAAACTTTTGCATAAATTCAATGATATTTTTGTCAATAATTATAAATAAGTTTTAATTTATGCAAAAAGTGAAACAAAATCCCTAAAAAGGGGGCAAAAAGGGGTAAAAGTATATATAATTTTAAATTTAAATATGAAGTAAGTGATTAAAAAAGTGATTAATTGATCTCAATTTTGAAATATTCTTCACTTAAGCGCCAAAAGCTTTGAACAGACTTTTGATCACTTCATAAGAGGTTATGATTTGTAAACCATTTCTATGACAACCAATCAATTGATCGCAAACTCAAAGTCTACTAAAAATGTTTAACATTTAAAACACAATTGTTTTCAGTGTTTAAAAGGGGTTTGTCTTTGGATTGGCGTTCAGTCATCTCAAAGGGTGTTTAGTGGCGTTTAAGGGGTATTTCACTGAAAGATCAAAACCAAAAAAATTACCAAAAAATTACCAAAAAATTACCAAAAAGTTATGAAACTTTCGGTTTTCAGTCTGTTTTTAATGTCTGTGTTTGCGATCGTATTATTGAAATACATCCCACCCTTTGAAAGGGGGTTTTATTGCGACGACAATACAATTTTGAAGCCCTATTACCCAATTATTATACCCATGTCATACCTATTGTTATTTTCAATACTAATACCCCTTACGTTCATACTATTGATTGAATACCACCTGAAGTCGGACCGAAAGACCATTAAATCCAAAGCAAAACAATTTTATTTCGGAATTGTTTTCACATTTATTTTGGTTTTGATTTGTAAAACATATTTCGGAAGATTGAGACCAAATGCCATCAAAGGTAGACAATTGTCGACCACTTCTTCGGCTGTGTTTAACCACTCTTTCCCTTCACTTCTAGGCATCTGTTCGGCCGATCATTACTGTGAGTCCAACACCGCATTTGTGCCTCACTTTGTGTGCGATAACCCGATCCCTAAACTGGCGAAGGAGTCCCGAATGTCCTTCTATTCCGGCCACTCATCGGTCGGCACTTACGCCGCCTTTTATACGATTTTGTATATCTGTTATCGACTGAAGAAAAGTTCAAATTTAATACATTTGGCAAAACTCGTTGTTTTACTCATCGGTTTAGTTCCCGGTTATACTCAGGGTATTAATTATTGGCACCACTGGTCAGACATAGCCACCGGTTATTCTGTCGGCGCTGTCACTGCATATCTGGTCATAAACTATGTTTAAACTGTTGTTTACTTTTTTGAATTGAATTTATTGTTATTTTATTCAATATTTTATTTCAAATGTTATTAAAAAACATTTCAATTATTTTTACCACAATTTAAGGGGATTTCCATAAAAAGGGGGTAAAATTGTGGGAATATTTTGTTCAGGATTTTCCACCATTGGTTAGACATTCCTTTACGTTATGAAAGCAATGTGACCAAGATGATTGTATTTAATTAAATTATTGCTTCAGATTTAGTTTAAAATGTGCTTAAAATCTAATTTATAAAGGTTATATTGTTAATTGTAATTGAACCATGGTCATTGGTTGAAGCACTTATGGATTAGGCGTTAGTCTACTTAACGACAATCAGTAAAGTGTTTCCGCACTTAAAATGCAAATCAATTTTCGTCTGGTTTTCATAAAACTGTAAAACATTGAGTGCTTTAAGTATTTTTATAAAGTTTTACATTGGATACGATGTGTCGGATGTGTCGGGTGATCCAATAGGATGTGTAGGATGTCTCCGATCATTTTGGTTTATTTTATTTAAATAAAAGGTGATATTTTTTATTGGGAAAGGAAGATAGAGATAAGTTAGAGGAAGACCCAGAGCCTAAATGATGATTCATTCAGTACTTGATTTTTCGGTAATGTGTGAAAAGGGTTATTTTTGAATGAATTTTGCATTGAGTTGTTCATGGAGTTGACCAGGATACAAATAATCAAATTCAACTCAATTTATTAAAAACCCCTGTATTTATAGCTTAAATATTTGTCACTGAATGGCAGTTGTGTTCAGTAATGGCTAAACACTGTATGTATTGAACACTTGTTTACATTTAAATAACCCAAAAGTAAGCACAAGATTACTGTATATACAGTGAAACACATATTGAATGATAATATGAGTCAATACTAACAGTTGTGTGAAAACGAAAATCGTTTCAATACTTACTGTACTTAAAGGCAAACACTTCTGACAATTGTATCATTCATTTTGACTGCCATTTAATTAATGATAAGATAATCTCTTTTTGTGTCTAATCTTCAGATCAATTGATTATTAATTGTCTTTTGAGTCAAAATTCAATCAAATTTGAAGTCAAAGACAATAAAAGATCAAAAATAATGAAACAATTGATTGGTTTCACAAATAAACTGATCTTAAGATCAATTAATTCAAGACATAAATCACTTTCAATAGGTTTTGTCCACAAATGTCACAAATCATCGATTTCTGTAAGTCTTATGATCTTTGGATCAATTGATTGACACTTTGTTTCCTTAAGACTGGAAACAAAACAGTGGACAGACTTGTGGTCAATAGAAACATGACTTTGAGGTACTGTCACCCGAAGCCGGTGATCGCCACCGCCACTGAGGACACCGCAGAGAAGAAGCCCACTCGTCCTCTGGCAGTGCTGTTTGCATGGATGTTGGCGAAGGACAGTCATATTGAGAAATACCGAAACATATACTTCAAACGCGGTTTCGATGTCCTGACGGTCACTACGAGACCAATAGAGTTGATGTTTCCTCAAAGCGGTGCCCAAAGAGTGGCCAAAAGTGTGGTTCAGTTTATGAACACTAAACTCAATGATTATCCCAAAGTAGTCGTCCATTCCTTTAGTGTCGGCGCCTATCAGTTCGGAGAGGTTTTGGTTGAGTTGGAAAAGGATAGCAACAAAACTGTTCTCAAGAATCTGAAGACATCTATAAAAGGAGTGATTTGTGATTCCGGCGCCGATATGGAGGCCATCCCTAACGGCTTCTCCCGTGCGGTCATCAAAAACCCTGTCATCCGATCGATATTCAAGAGTTATATCATTACTCATATGAAACTGTTTTATTCAATAGCGACCAAACACTACGCCGCGTCCTCCCAGGCCTTCAAGAATAATGTGATTCGTTGTCCGAGTCTTTTGTTGGTCTCACACGACGACGTCGTCGGCAACCCTGAGTCCAATCGTCGGGTAATGGACTGTTGGGTGAGGAACGGTCAGGACGTCTACTGGAAGTGTTTTGACAGTTCCTCACACGTCGGGCATCTCATGAAATACCCCGAAGAGTACGAACGAGAAGTCGATTCCTTCCTCAAGAAAGTGATGTAATGTTTGATTGAATACAAAATTATGGCAATAATTGTCACTTTATTTGCAATTTTAATGCAATTTTCACTCAAATCTCAAATCAATTAATATATTGAACACTATTTTCAACCCTTTTGTACAATAGATGAATGAAATCTTGATTTAAATAACAACCAGTGCTTTGAATGCCTTATTCTGTGTTCATTTGAATCAATATTTCAATGAATGGATTGTTTTTGACACAAATTATTGACAAAATAATTGTTTGAAAATTGCTTTCAATTAATTTGTTATTATTTTTTTCACAACTTTTGTTTGTTTTTATGAAATATTTGCAGAAATTCTGTATTTTTTATGTTTTTATAAATTTATTTTAAAACCAATGATAAAACGATAAAATATTTTCTGAATTGAAATCAAAAAACTATTTATTTATTACAAGTGTTTGGAAAATAAATGAAAGAAAATAACCATTAATTCAAAGAATGCTAAACACTTTATAAGATGACCAAGATCAGTTAATCAATTGTTCACATTTTATTTTTTAACATGAGAGCGAAATCATTTGTCATTGAATGGATTTGTTCAAGGTAAACTCATTGAATGGAGCAAAGCTTTAGTTACAAGACTTTCCCTGGGCTAAGACTTTTTAAAATAACCTTGCTTAGAGTTATGTTTAACCTTATGCTATATATATTGATTACAGTAAGTCTTTTTCAATAAAATGATAATTTATTTTAATAGGTGTTTGGTACATTTTCACAGTTTATCTGATTTCCCCGTATATTATAAATTATAATAAACTATTGAATATCAAACACTAATGAGTAGTGATGTAGAGATATATCATTTATACCGGTAAATACTTACAGCACTCATTGAAATATTACCTGTACCATTTTTATTATTTCATTGAAATATAAATTTATTTTATGCAATTTCTTTATTATTACCGTAGTAAGTTAATAATAACCCAATAAACTGACACTGGGTATCCAATAACTGGTACTGAATATCCATTCAATTCATAATTATTTATAATTAAATATTTGACAGCTATTATGCATTGAAAACATATATCATGAAACAAATTGAGGGAAAGTTTATTGCAGACAAACACTCATTAAAGTTATCATAATTATCAGTGATTTCGTTATCATTTCTCAAAATTTGATTGAAAACAAATATTTTATTTTTATTATAAGGTTTACATAAATTATTTTTAAACACATTCAACAACTTATGTGTAATTCAAGCGTAAAATCATTTGAAGTCATAATAATTATCTAATTATAAGTGGAGTAAACAATAATTGTTTTCAAAACTACAGAGAATTTCAATTTTTTGTTTTAATTTTAAGGAAATATTGAATAAATTTTTAAAAATATCAATAATTTGTGAGAATTTTATATTTCTTTAGTTTTCTTAAGTTATAAACATTTTTGTATTAAAGGCCTTCATAGTAGACCAGAGGAAGTGATAATAATTATTAGTGAAAGGACATTTCAATGTTAACACATCAAATTTAATTCCGTTGACAATACTGTGATATTTTTTTATTGGTCTTAAAATATAATTAAAATTTTTATAATTGTAATAAATTGTGTAAATATTAAAGCAATAAAACCCAGAATTCAATCATTTTGTGATAGTTTTGACACTTTTTGGTGATTTATTTCTTGCTTACAATTGTTATCAATTGGACTAATCAATATGTGAATGAAATTTATATATATATTAATTTCACGCGCTTTCGCTAATTATTGTTAAAATAACTTAAATTCATATATAAAAGGCCACCAATTAATATTGAGTTCCTGCCCTTTTCAAAAGATGCCAATCAATTTGAGAACAAATGTAAGAATATTTGAAAATTTTGGTTAATATTGAATAATATTTAAGTATTTTATTTCAAAATTTATTTTGTTTTATTGTTTTTCAAATAATTTATCAAATATTTGACAATATTTTATACATCGGTTGAGAAAAACTTATTTTTATTTCAATTGTTATAAATATGAAAAGAGGAGAATCCCGTCTGAGGACAGCCGTCGTATACTTTTTGGCATTATCTCCAAAAATTTCAATAAACTTTACTTTTTTTAAATTATTTTAATATCACTTCAAAACTCAAACTCTCATAAAGTTTTTTCACAAAGAGTTGACTAATGCCTTGAATTTCAATAATATTTTTGAAATTAAAAGCAAACAAAAAAAGTCTTGTTTGACGTAAATGTAATTTAAATGAAAACAAATTCAATAGTCCTGCGGTCAACCCCTTTATGGCTGAATTTGATAGAAAAATTTATTCAAGGCCAGTCAATTCCTTTCCACCTTCCCATTTACCCCGGGGCTACCCGTGCTCTGCCATAATAGCACAAAGTCTTATTCAACAAAGTTTATTGCGTTTAAGTGACTCCCATTTGAGGCGTAATCGTGAGCACAAACTCAGGTATTGCTAATCACTTGCACTGGAAATCCTGACTCTTATGTTAATAATACCCACTTTAACACTGAAACTAACATTTTATGAATCATTGTTTTGTTTGCTTTCACTCGATATCATACGAAAGATTCATTTGTTGTGTAAAGTAATCTGTATTTCAATACATAAGTGAAAATTCAATAAAAAACTTAACATTTGTTTCAATAATTATTTATCCTTAACTAAAGTTCTTTTTAATTACCAAGTTAATTTGTGTGAATCATCTAAAAGTTTTAATCTTCATATCGACCTCCACTTCAACCGCACAGGTATTTAAAAGTTTACAAAGTTTTCAGTTTATATTAAACACTTTACGAATGATTTGATTTTGCCTTCAGTTGTCTTAAATCTAAACTTTTTTTATGATTGAATCTAATCGTAAGAAAAGTATAAAAATTTATTTCACTTTCGGTTAAATATTTGTATATTTTGTGTAATTGTTTGCGTTTTTCATTGAAATTTCAAACAATATTTTGTCAAAAATGATTAGATTTTACTCTCAATGAAACAAATTTCTAGTTTATGTCCAACTCTTTGGAAACAATTATTTTGTTTTTATTGTCGATTCAAATAATTTAAAGTCATTAGTGTTTGCAAAAAAAATTAGACCTCAATTCAGCAGTGATTTAATACAAAGATTACTTAACACCTGATGATAGGGCCAGTCGTCTGAAGAGGTCCTCAAAAATAAATATTCTGTGTTTAGTGACGTAAGAATTGTTTCAGAAATGAAAACAGAGTTAAGAAAAACAAAAAATTAATTAATTTTAAATCTCTTTTGAACTTTTCTTCGTGTAATTGAAAACCAATTTTGTTATTCATTTGAAGTTATTTTCATTAAAATTAAATATCATTTATATTTCAATCATTCAATTCATGTCTAAACGAAATATATTGTTATTTATTATTTATTTATTATTTTACATCTATAGACCAGTGAAAGGGTGTATAAGACGTTTACACGATATTCTGAGTCATTTTTTGAATTTAGACTTTTAATTGCATTTTCTCGCCTCAAATCTTGCGATAATTTTTGTAAGTTTTTTAAAACATTTTAATTAATTTTCAAATTATCTGTGAATGAAATCAATTTTATTTTCAAATCTTTCAAATTATTGTCGAAATTTCATATTTGAATGAATTGTAGTTTTAGGTGTAGTTTAGGAACAGTTTATTCAAATTAATGAACCAATTGTTTAATAAAATTGATTTTTCCTCAAAATAATTATCATTTTAACTGAATTTTAGGTTAATTTTTGTTTTCATAGTCTAGATTTCCATTTAATTCAAATTTAACCAAGCTCAATATTTTAATTGCAAAATATTGTGTTCAGAAGATAAGGTGTAAATGAATTCACTCAACAGCTCTTTCTGGCAATTATCCCTCTTTTGGCAAATCCAACCTAAGTTTCAGTTGAAAAGTCTGTTTTGGATTTTCCAGACTTTGTTTTCAAATTCAATGACGAAATAGTTTTATACCTTTTATTTGTTTGGCAATTGATTTCATAATTATTTTTATATTTATGAATATATTTACTGTAAATTAGATTTATATTAAAATATAAAAAATACACTTAGTATTGAAAATTATGTTTTTATTGCTTTTCATTTTTGTTCAATAAATTGGTCTTCAATTCAACATTTTTGAGTTCAATTTAGCCTTAGGTGAGTGAGTGAGTGAGTGACCCAGATCTTTTGAATAATTTCTTAAACAACTTTCATTCGTATTTCAAATAGTTTTCAAACTTTTATGAAATCATTTGTATTGATATGTCTTTACAATCGATTGAAAGTGAAGTTAAAACTTTGAAATGAGATAAAATTTTGAACCAAAAAAATGTGTAAATTTTTTATGTATTAAAAACATTGATTTGTTTTTATTTGAAGTAAAGGTGTTTTACTTTTAGTAATATTTGTAAGAAATATATATATTTTTCTTAATTTATAATTTAATCACTTTTTATAAAAGTATAAAAAATTTGTGGTTTTTTCAATGTTTTTTAAAATTAATACAAAGTTTTGCTATAATTAAAATTTTTTACAACAAAAATAGTTTAAGGATTTATTTCTTCACTTAAATAATTATTTGTCAAAAATGATGATTATTTCACACATTTTATCATAAAATATATCAAATTTCTTGTAGAAAAAAATCGTAATCTTTAATGACATTCATTCCAACCCTTGAACTAAATAATGATTTTTTATACAGTATTTCATATAAATAGACATTTAATCAAATGAATTGGTATTTAATGAAAGCTTTTATTGATTTCAATGAATAAAACTATTTTTAATTTATTTATCATTTATTTCAAAAATAATATTTAAAAATATATAAAAACATTAATCAGCAAGGTTAGAAAACTATGAAATATAAATTGATTATAAATTATTATAATTAAAGACTAAAATATTTCTTTGTTTTGATTGTGAATGAAAATAACGTGAACTTAAGGACATTACAAAAACAATTTAATTAATCGGTCAGTAATTGCAAAACAGGTTTGAATTGAACTTTCCTTATCTAAACAATTCTTATCTAATTATGTAATCTTTGTTGAAATGAGTTATGAATGGCATAACTCTTATGCGAATATTGATTTGAATTCCTTGTGATTATAACAGAATTTATAACTGATTTCAGTTATCAATGAATTGATTGCAAGAAATAGTGTTTTTATTTTTACAAAACTCTTTTGTCTATTGTTTTATATTAATTGATTTCATTGTCAGACAATCTAAGTATTAATTGTTTTGGTTTAAACGCTTCTGTAATTCATATTAGGATTAATTGAAATATTTTTCAATTATTTTGTGTCACATATTTTGACCTGTTTTAGACTACTCGTAAATCCGTCGTTAAGATCATTGAAAAATATCACAATTTCTTACATTTGACATAATTTCACGAATGAATCACTAAATCGATAAAAAAAAGTCAATATAATTGTTTGACAATAAATGTCTTCTCAACAGTAATTAGATTTTAATTTTCATTATTTATTTTTCATATAAAAGCCATCAAAAGTGAACTTTCAATTTGTGACCCCTGAAGGGGAGAGTAAATCACTGATAGGAAAATTATTTAATACACTATTGGCCTCTAATTGAATTGAATTAAGAGGAAAAGCACAGTAATTATCGATTCCTACCTCTGCTCTCAAATGAGTAACGCATTCAATCACAAATCCAAAATTAAAATTATGTGAAATATCATTCATTACCTGTTTTTCAATGATTTATTTGATATTGTATTTGAAAATTCAGTGCCTTTTTATTAAGTGTTAGTATTTAATACAAATTTCATTAACTTTTCATTGAAATTGAATTAAATTTTATTCATAACTAAAGTGTAAATAATTTTTTAGAATATCTGGTAAACCATTGAAGACATGACTCGAAAGGAGACTAAAGACATGAAAATATCATATCCTGTGAAACACATCCGAATTACAACTTGTGGTCATTTATACCAAAGTCTCAAATTAGAGAAACCGATGTACGAAAGAGCGCCTAAGAATGGTCTAACCCTTGACGTTGAATATGCGGACAATTATATGGATTTAAATATTGATACCAATTGTGAATCACCAAAACTGATGGTCTGTCTTCACGGCGCTCCCGGATCTCACTCGGACTTTGCGCCTATCATTGAACACATGACCCGTTCTGGAGTCCGAGTGATTGCTCCCAACTTTCCAGGTATGAGACAAACAGTACTTAAACGTCAAGTCTGTCCTTCAGGTTATAATGAATAACATCTCTCCTATTAAAAGTCATTTAACGTTTATTTTAATAAAGTTTTTAATGAATTTATTAAACATTAATGAGATTTCAAACAAAATTTATTAATCCTTTAATAAAAAAAATAAAAATATTATTAAAAACTTATTTTATATTTCTTTTCATTCAATATTTAAAATAAATTTTGTTTATTATTTAATATCAATGTCATTCAAAAACAAAAATTAAATTATAAGTAATTTTTCAGATCTTAAGAAATAACAAATTTATTTTTAAAATTTTAAAATTTATTTTATTTTTCAATATATGACAGACTATTCGCTGACAATAAAGACCGATATCTTTAGACACACCGCCGAAGAAAAGGCGGAATATATTAAAGACTTTCTGAAGTCTATTGGCGTTAATAAGTGAGTGATTCAGTGATTCATCAAAATATTAACTAATTATTCAAATTCTCAATCAATTTATTGAAAACCAGAATCGATGTAATGCTGGCCCACAGCTCAGCCATATATCCGAGCACTTTATTATGGTGTGAATCAAATGCCCCACAAATTAAGAGCTTTGTATTTTTAAACCCGGGCGGACACAGAAGGATCAAAGCCATGCGCCCGACCTGGTATACGGAAGGCAGTGTTAAAGTGTACCAAAACAAATGGGGTCGACATCTCTTCCAGACATTTGGGACAGCATTCCTAAACATGACTAAAACAGTTACCGTGAAGGCAGACAATATGAACAATGTCATCCTCTCGGCCTCCACTATGAGATACTCCGGTTTTAGACAAGTAATCAAATATTTTATAATATTTTTGTTATTTTTATTTTTATTTATGTTAATTTCAATCAACAGTTGGAGCAAAGACTGCATAAACTGAGAGAATCGAAACTACCTGTGCTATTGGTGTTCAGTGAAAACGATAGACTCATAGAAAAGAAGATCTTTTATGAAATGTCAGAAATTCTTGGCGCGAGTGAAGACAATATCGCTTTTTATAACGACAACGGATTACTTGAGAGACAGAGTATGTCTTCAATCATAACTTATTTTGTATTTGATTTCATTTTAAAATATCAATTGATTTCAGACTCAACTAATGACACAATAAGTGTACTGTCGTTCCGGTCGGGCGGTCACTACTGTTTCCTTAAGTACACACAAGTGGTCAACAAATTCTGTGATCAACTGTTGAAGCGATTAAATGATGAATAGATTAATAGTGAAGTGATTTGTGATAATATTTAAATAAAAATATTTAATTTTAAGAAATAATTGTTTTTTTTATTTAAATTCAAATTTTTATAATATTTTTGTGTAAAAATCTGAAAAAATAATTATTTGTTAAAAAATCATTAATTTATTCATTCATTCATCAAATTCTGCGATCAATTCATAATAATATTTAAAAATATATTATTTTATATGAAATACAATAAACAGTTTTAATAAACTTGGTTAATAAGTTGTAATTGAATTCTGCTTGATTAAATAATACAGCATAAAATATATGCATGATTTATTAATTAATTCTATAAAATGAAAGGTACTTTTAGTGAACTTTTCCAAAGTTGTAATAAACTATGGTTTGAATCAATAGATGGCAAACAAATCAATGGTTTTTATGCTTTCAAACATAAATTCATTTATTTTTGTTTACATTTCATTCAAACCCTGAAATCAATAGTTGTTTTCAATTATTAATTATTTTTTAATTTAATTATAATTTTAATTATGTTTTAAAAGTTTAAACACTTTTACCGCAAAAGTAAAACAATTATTGCTTTGAAAGTGATTTCAAAACTTTTGAATTAAATGCAAAAGTGATGACAAAAAACAATTAAACTATTGATTCACTGATTCATTGAATTAAACACTGATTTTATTGAAAATGAAAATCAATTACAAAATAATTATTGTTTTATTGATTTGTTTAACGTTTGTGTCATTAGTGGCGGAACCGACACAACAGGGCTTTTATTGTAACGATGAGTCCATTAGAGAGCCTTTCATTGCATTAGAGATAAGTTTAATACAATTATTGAGTGTTTGTATAACTGTTCCCATAATTGCGGTCATTATTACCCAATATATGGACAAAACATTGTCTGAAAGCCAACGAAAGTATTCAATACATGAAAACATAATTACTTTTGTTTTCGGACTTTTGGTTAACTTCTTGGCCGTAATGACCGCTAAAAACATTTTCGGTCGTCTCAGACCCCATGCCATCCACTTCTGTAATGCTGACCACTATTGCAGAGAAGGTATACAACCTTTCAATTGATGTTTAATTTGGGTTTTGTTTAACCGTTTTCTCATTAATAGGTGTTTACGACACCAAATATATCGATGCCTTTGAGTGCGTTAACGATCAATATTCGGCCCCTTATTTGCGGAACGTTAGGCACAGCTTCTATTCAGGTCACGCGTCGCTCGGCGTCTACTCCGGTATATACCTAACACTGTATTTGCGGTCAACTCTTCGCCCGAAATCCAAACCAATTAAATATGTATTTGAATTGCTTTGTCTGACAATAGCTGTCATATCATTATATCCCGGGTATTCTCAATGGAAGAACTACTGGCACTTTGGAAGTGATGTCTTCACCGGTTATACGATCGGACTTTTGTCCTCATTTGTTGTCTTTAAGTATTTTAATAGTTGTGATAATAATGACCACAAAAATGCCAACAATTATATGCCTTTAAACAAACTATTAGTCAATAATTAGATTCAAAACATTTTAAAATTGTTATTATTTTTGAAAGTATTTTTAGTTTTGATTTTATTATTGAAAAAAGTGTTAATAATTTTAATTCAAACTTAAAATCATTTAAATTATTATAAAATCCTATTTTTGTATACTTTTTAAACAAAACAAAACTAATTCCTGACTTAATCGCAAAATTTTGATGATTTCAGTCACATTTGATGGGAACTGATGGTCGGGTAGATTACTAAACCCTGATTTTAAGATGTCTGTCCAAAGTTACCATTACTTGAAATTAAATCAATGAAAACCAAAGCTTTGTTACAAAACAATCAATTTTTATTACCACTGAACATAATCTGATAGTAAATGACCTATCATTCCACTAACCCTTACACGAGAAAATTACATAGAGTGCCTCACAAATGAGTGATATAAGAAGGCAGCGAAATATATACAAGGTTAAGTTATTTCCAAATCTTATGTTTTTTTTGTGTTAAAAATGTTGTAATTATCCCGAAATACAAATGACATAAAATTTCGTGCCTTTCCTCTCCATATCCAAACTCAAGTTCACAAAGAGAGTTATTTATAACGACCCTGGTTACTTTACAAAACCATATATTACCAGTTATTTTCTTTTGATCCACATTTTATTCATAAACTCAATGAATGACTGCTTATAGACATCAAACTCATTGTAAATTAGTTTTAATATTAAATTGAATTAAACATAAAATTATTTTTAAAATATTTTGCAATAAAATGACAAAAAGTTGTGATAAATGACATAAAAATGAGTTATAATTATAATAAATAGATATTATTTGCAAACAATATATCAAATCATTGATTAAACACACAAATAAAAATGAAATTAATTTTTGCCAAAGTTTACAATATTTTGCAGTTTATTATCAAATAATTAAATGAAATGATAATAAAATGAAATTAATTATTGAATAAATGTTTAACAGATTTCCGCAAAAATAAATTACAATTGAAATCAATTGAAGACTAGTTTTGAAAAGAAATTGAAATTAAATTTTTAGACAATTCTTTGGACTAATTGTCTTAAAATGAGTTGAAATTTAAGTGCAAATTGAATAACAGATAAAAAACGATTAATAAAAATAAGTTTTGACTAAAATATCGCTATTTTTAGTCTTTGTCTGACATTTGCGACAAATAATAATAATTCATAATTAATACCACAAACAAAACGGAAATATATTTTTGGTTCAAACGTAGCGTAAGTTTTCTTTAAATATATCAATGAATATAAAAATTAAAAAATGCTTTAAAAGTATATAAAAATTGAAATCTTATCCCAAAATATGTAATCAATATCTAATGTAATGAGTTTTAGGCCAAACCTATCACTCATTCTTATCTTTAGATACGCTTTTCCTCAACTTTACAACTCCTTCAGTGCCGGCACTTATAACGGTAGAGCCGGCGCTTGCGGTGGAAGAGAGGGCCCATTTTAAACCACCGTATCCATAGCTGACAGCCCCGGCGCCCATACTATATACACCATTAGTGGCTTTAGACAGCCATCCCTTGTTGTTATTATCATCCGTTATATTGCTATCATTTCTATCGCTATTAATAGATCCGTAACTTTTTTGTTCACAATTATTCTGTCAAAAAGGGGGTAAAGGGGGTAAAAATATTAATGGAATAATGAGTTATGAAAATCTGATAAATAATAATAATTTTTGTTAATTAGTGAACAATGAGTTAATGGGATATAAATTCGTATACAATGGCTATGACTTGTGTTAATCAATGACAATAAGGGGTATATTCTGAAATATGTAATTGAAATCTCACCTTATTTTCACTCTCTATGAGCACTGACTTTGTATTATTATATGAATTCATTATGCATTCAATCAAATACTTCTGAATTTAAATATTTTTGCAAAAATTGACAAATTTTTATGATTTTTGAGCATTTATTTGAATAACATATGGAATAATATAATAGGTTTAGTGAATGAACTAAAAAGAGAACCTGAATATACCAACAGTAGATCTAACTGTGCACTACTGTTAGGCTTAGATGACGTGTTTGTGCGCTCTGTCTATGATATAACAAAATTTTGTTACAAAAATCTCTTGTTATTTATCAATGATTTACAGACTTTTATGTGAAAATTATTTTCAGAAACAGAAATAAAAACTGAAATAAAATATAATAACAATAAATCGTAAAACCTGTCAAAACATATCATCACTTAATGTGAGATATATTTTAAGGGGGTTTCTTTCAAAATTGTTTTATTTCCACCAAATGTTGGATATATTTCTATATATTCTTTACTTTTAAGTAAATTTTGTTTATAAGAGATAAAAATAATATTTGTTTTTAAAATACTTAAGTATTTTTTGAATAATTTATATCGTATTCAGAAATAAGTAAATAATTATTACTTCAAGAAAACTAAGAATTTTTGCTAAACTTTTAAAATTATCAAAAAATATCCGTTTATTTAAAAGTTTTTACTGTTTTTGGCATTAATTTCTAAACCCCTAAAAAATTTTGAGCACTTTTTATATTTATTGGTTTTTTGAGACCAACTGACGGAGTATTGCTGTGAAAAACCATAAGTCAATGGATCCCTTACCCAATCCATTAGCCAACTGAGTGTCTGAGTGCCAAACACTGGTCCACGTCTTCATCAACGTATATATTGAGCCATATTTTCGTTTATCATATCTGTTATCTACAAATGACAGCTGTTTTTAGCTTTCATTCACTTTTTTGTGGTTAACTTTTTTGGGCGAGAATTACAGCGAAAACATTGACTGAAATGTCAATAATTGTTTCACACGTTTACTGTTAAGGGGGTTATAAAGTGCTGCAAATAAGAGGAAATGGTGTATTAATTGACGATTTGTTGGCTTAGATTTGACTTAGATTTTGATGAATTGCTGTTTTTTTCTTAGACTTCAATTGTATTAAAATTTATCCCAAATTCTTGTGCCAATCCTTTCTACAGTAATATAAGAGTATATAAGAGTTGATTGACTCTTAAAATAGCATTTAATTTCAATTGAGTTTTATGTGTCTTAGGATTAATGGACTTATAATTTAATTCATTATTATTTCACTTATTTTAGTCATAAATAATAAAAAATTTTAATCAAAATTTATTTTATATTTTAAACTCATTTTCAAAGTTTGTTTTGAATTTCAAATCTTGTAAAACATTTTTGAAATAATTGTCAAATGTTTTCAATAATTTTCAGAAATCTTATGAATTCTTGAAAATATCTAAAAATACAAAAAAAAAATTATTTTTTAGTGAAAGTAATTTTGTTTTATAATCACATCAGTCACTGGCACTCAGTTTAAGTTTAAGCTCAGGGATCAGATTCATTACACAATACTAGACAATAGTATTGAATTTTTGCGCTGACAAGCAAACCGAGGAATGGATTGTATTAACCCAAATGATTGACAACCCCTGACATACCCTCCCTTTTAAGCGCAAATTGTTTATAAATTGCTGTTTTAGTGATGACTCAACTCATTGTTAATCTAATTTATTTGTGTTTCTCCCGGAATAATTCAAATAACAAACGGATTCTTCAAATATAATCAACAATTTTAATGAATTTTATCTCAAAGTTATTTAAACTTAACTTTTATTTATAGTAAATGTGAATAATATCTCTAAAAAACTTTTATTTTGTTGAGTACTTGTGCCTGAGTTTAGGGTTTGAGAAACTGTTTACTGTGTTCTCTAAGGTTTCACTTTTTTTGTGTTCACCCGATCTTATCGTTTAAATCTAAAAAACTAATGAAAACTAACTATTTTTGTGAAATTAAACATAAGTTTTGTTGAACTTTAACTCTCAATGATTTGGATCTGATTTTTAAAGAAATGTTGAATTAAATTTTGTTAATATTTTTCATTGACTTTCATTTTTCAGTTATTAAAATAATTTTTCATTCATTCAAATCAATTGACACTTTATTTCTAAACAATATTCAAATTTTAGCCCATTTTTGCTCAAAAATGAAATGATTTGTAAAATCAAATTAAAATAAATAAAGATTTGAGTGAAACGTCTTTCAGATTAATGTCTGAACAGAAAGAAAGAAAGAAAGAATTTATTTCAAAATATTTTTCGTAAATATTAAACAATTTTTGTTATACTTTGTCAATGACTTCCGTAAATATGAAAATAATTTAGTTATGACTAAAACTATTGCAAAGTTTTTCTTGTTTTTGTTCAAAGGGTTTGCAATCTCTGTATAACTTAAGACAAGTTTCAAAAGATATTTATTTATAAATTGAATCATAAGAAACATAATCTCATCTCTGATTCAAATTCTTAATTAGATTTTTGTGTTTCAATAAACTCTAAGCCCAGTCGTCATCATATGGGGAAAGGGTTTGAATGAAATCTTAATTAAAGTTATTATAAAAGTTGCTTTCCTTTTGTTTTTCTTCAGTCAAAACATTTCAAAACTAATGTTTGCTTTCAAAAGAATTTTATTTATCATTCATACCCCTGTGCACTCTATATATACCCCTGTCCTCCACTCATCTTATTTCATTTCACTTTCTTATCTAAAGTGTATTTATTTATTGATTTGAAAAACTGTGAAATAATGTAATAATTTTTCAAACGATTTGTCATTTCAGACAATTTTGTGAATTTAAAGCAAAACCATTAAAACCTTATAATTCATTGCACTTTCAAACCTGTAATCAATGAAATCAGACAATCGTTTGCATTCAATAGGTTTTTCACTTCCATTAATGAAAAACATTGAAAACCTATCTATGAATCAGACATTCATTTGCTTTTAAAACCACATTAAAACAACAGTGCCTTCAGTGCATAACCACATACAGAGTACTGAGGGGTAATCCAAATGCAGAAAAAGTCTGGTTTTGAAACTGTTTTGTTGATTAAGTCTAAAAAAGTTTTGTAATAAATGAGAGAAAAGTCAGAATAAAAAGCATTAATAATAATATGAACTAAAAGTCTAAAGAATTTATAAATAGTTTTCAAAAAGACTACAAAATGAGTGAAAAGTGTTTCTCAGAAAACGCTTTGCAAATCATTAGTAAACAAACAATCGATGCACGAGTGGTCACATCTGGCCGTTCCTCACACTCCATGCAAGAGAGACTGTTGGAACTGATGTACCACTCTATTAGTAGGTTAGGCCAGTCTTACAGCACTGGTTAGTCTACTGCAGGACTTTATTTTTCTCCTACAGAAGAGATACTAAACATTGAAATAGTTTTAAACATAAATTATTTTCTGATCCAAAGAATCTTAAGTTTTAAATGTATTTCTTAAATGCCTTTCCAGTTGTGATAAAAACTGATTTGCAATACAAATGCGTATAATATGTCAAAAATATAAACAAAATCTTAACTCAAATGTCTGTTTATATTGAGATTAAGGCATAAGAAAAGCGGAAAAGAAAGAAAAAATAGTCCAACAAATGGTTTAATTGTTTTGAAACCATGTTTTAGTATAAACTTTGAAAAATGACTTAATAGTGAAACCCATTGTGTGTGGGTTTGTATGATTTTTTTGTGTATTTGTATTCACTGTTACAATGATTAGTAAGAGTAGGAACCGATGCGGAAACAAATGCTATGAATGTTTGGCCTTTTGTTAACAGAAAATATCATAAATTTATTTTCATTTCAATTCAAAAATCATAATATTTTTCTGAATTTGTTTCAAACCATTAATTAGTGACTGTTTTCGCACTCGTTTTTAACAATTAGTTTATGCACTCTAAGGAGGGTTTGGGAAGTTTGATGCACTAAATATAGTGTCTCTCTTATGGCCATACGTTTACAAAAGTGGTGCCAAATATTCAGTTAAATTAAAAACTTCACTAATAGTCCATCGCTTGTATAAAGAGGTCGTTAAACCAATAGAAAGAGCGCCGGTGTCTGGTCTCACATATGCTATGATAGGCTATAAATGAGGTGATGGTTGTGCTCACTCTCTCAGCACTCGGTCGATGAAAGTCTATCCGAAGAATCGATTTTTTATGCGACCATTAATTTAATACCATTTGTATAACAAAACTAATACTAAAACCAATGATAAAAGTTTTGAATACACACTAAAAGTCAGTCTCAATGCAAGTCTCAATGAAATCGATGAGTGTTTACTCCTATTTATATTTGGGTTTTCCATTCGGTCCTCTACTGCAGGACTGCCTGTGCTTGGCATCAGGTTTTCTCATACAGTTATAAACTTGAGTCTCAAGACTACAACATCCAGTGCTTCACTGAACGACTCTCCAAGTGTTTCACAAATCCTTATCCTATACCTAAACTCAACAGTTATAATAAACTTTATATTTGTTGGTCTTTCCCCTGTTTTCCGTTCAATACATCCGTCTCTTCCACACATAAAGTGTTTTTAGAGTTCAATATTTCAATCAATTATTAGATGTAAATGTGTTTTCAAATCAAATTAAAAATTGCTTTTCGTTTTGCTTGTGTTATAATAACTCAATTGAAACGCCTTTCCTCTAATAACAGTCATTGAGATATTTGTTTCTATCATCAAATCTTCGGCACTCAATGTAAATCTGGATTTCATTTAGATATTGAAGTGATTGCAGTCATTGGCACTTATATTGAGTTAATCTTTGATTTATTTTTTTAATCACAACATCTTTTGTATTGAATAGTGTTTTGAGAGCTAATAGTTTGTAATCATTTGATTAATTATTGCAACGCTTTTGGGCATAAAATAAGTAATTTTTGTGCTTAAACTCAAAATAATCTGTTTTTCTGGCAATTAATTAATAAATTAATTGTGACTTTGATTTAATTTATCGATTGGTGTGAGATATTTGGGTTCAGGAGAGGCAGAGGACTGAATAAATCGATACCAGTTTTGCCGAAACCCTGTTTTTATGGACCACTTCCTCATTCAGACTATTCTTTTGTATTAAATATTAATAAAAATTTAATACTTTTATCACAAAAACTGGGATTTAATAGAGAGTAAGCTTTTATGCGATATAACGATCAGATTGTGTGACAAAACTATATTTCAATATAATGTGAATATGTATCCGAAATTTGTTAATATATTTTGCAAAACTATCCTGGTGCTGGTGTTGGTGTGTCTCTGTGTATCCAAAAGTCGTCAACAAATCAAGAGCTCAACCACTAATGAAATAACAGATTTTAGATACAAGTCCTGTCAAATCGATGCAATAACTAGACTTCCAAACAATACTTTTATCGTTGTTAGCAATGGTTACTATTGGGTCCTCAATGAGAGACAAACCCCACGAATATATAACGTTAGGGGACAGGTATCACAATTATATTCAAAGTTTAAGACATTGGATGCAATATTTACTGATCCTATCAATGAAATGGATCCAAAAATATTCTTGGTCTCTCACGTAAGTAAAGTTTGTATTAGTTTTCAATGAAACCCTTTAGATATTATTATAAATAGTCGCCGAGAAAAGGGGTACGAATCGCGTGCCAGGAATTTGATGGACAGTTCGATACACACAATAACTTTTGTCATTTACCCGTCAATAAGCAGTGGTTGACTGCAATGAAAGACTTGGATCTACAGAAGCCGATCGATGCGGTGACCTGGAGGAACAGGTCTAAGGACAAGGATGAGGGCTTTTGGGTCTTCTTCCAGGGTTTGTACAATTAATTAGATTCAAGTTTCTTGGTTATTTAAAATGCACTTTGAATTAATATCAGGTACAAAGATGTCTGTAATAGATCCCTACAAAATGCAATTGAGGTTCACTTACGACATCAGCAAATGGATGGCAATTAATGAGACAATTACTGCCACTTATTATGATTACACGACTCATAGTTTTCATCTCTTTTTCAATAACAATAAATATCGCATTTGGAAAGTGAATGTTTCGCTCATGAATTCACTGCCTATGGGTTGGGTATGTAATCCATTGTCTCATAGGTTTGTTGGTTTAATTGGTTTGATTTGAATATACCTATAGGATAGGGCTTTTCTTCACGGGTCGCTAAGCAATCAATTGAAAATAAATAAAGACTTTTTTAAATTCCCTGAACGAGAGCTCAGGGATTACTCTCAGCCCTACTTTCAACAGCAAGTGATTGACTTTAGTTATGAAGAAGTGGACGAAGAGGTGGAAGAAGTGGTTAAAGAAGACAATGGAGTGAATGAGAGGATTGAGAACAAATTGGAAGAGAATAGCAATAGAAATGATTTTCAATTAACCCCTCATTTCAGTAAAGATTTGATTAACAAAAAAGACGACAATTTGTTGGACAATAAAGTTGAAGACATTTTTAGGAACAGTTTGTATCAACAATCAGATGAAGCGGCTGTCAGTCCAGTGATGTCTAACTTTGGACACAATATTCAATGCAATTATTATTTTATTTATTTTTATTTCGTTTCAATATTTTATAGATTTTAATATCAATTGAAATGTTTTTGAGTTTAAGTTATGATAATTTGTATTAAATTTTGTACTTTTTATGCAATTATTTGTAGTTTTTTAGTAATAATTGATTGAAATATAAATAATTTTTATCTCAATTGTGTTGAAGTAATACTAAAGTCAATAAAATGACTAAATGTATGTCAATATTGAATTGACCCTCAACTTTGAATTCAAGACTCTTTTAGGAATATACTGTATTGGGTATTATTATTCATTTGGAGGAATGGTATTAATATCAGTTCCAAACGGGTCTTCTCTTAAACAAAATCCACAGTTTCCCTGATAGTCTATACTTAATTGGACATGGACATTTTATTCAATATGACATAATTTATATCATCCAATATAAGTAATTGTATAGAGAATAATTTGAAATAATCAGGGTCCAGAGTCGGCACTCCAGAATACAATTATAAAACAATGTCATTCAATCATTGTTTATAATTGTGAGTCAATATATTTAAAATATACATTTATAAAAATAAACCAAAGGCAGACTGGTCAAGGGCAGACTGACCAACCAGACTGACCAAGGGTATTTTCTGGATTTATCAAAGTTTTGGTTAACCACTAGTGCGAGCACTAGATGTCTATATACAGTATATGATAAAACTATATATTAATTGAATTTTTATAAAACGTAAACTATTTGTGGGTTTAATATAAAACATAGGGTTTTCACAGCATTTCAACACAACTGCATAGAAGTGGGCTTTAAATGCCTTTCAAAGTAACGGAATCTTTGAATGGATTTCAGTGTAAATGAAAACAAACTTTAAATGAAAACATGTTTTCAAAGAAAGTCTTAAATCAGATCTTAATTAACAAAACATTGAAACCATTTAAGTGTCAGAAAAGGACTAATTTCTACCAACCCTTCAAAAGTGGTGACAAACGGATAGACGAGGAAAGGGAGCAGAAGTGGAATGATATGACAGAGTGGGACAAAATCACCGGCGGTTGGCAGACATTGAAACATGAGTTCCGCCTCTGGAGAGAGGAAGTGACGGATCAGTACTCTTTGGACGCGGACTTTGACACCTATGCCAACAAAGAAGTGGTAAAACTCTGGGATTTCAACCAAAGAAACAATGATTTCATTTCCAGTCGTAATAACAATCGCTTTGATTGTAATGACATGAATAGATGGAGAACTGCTTGCGATTCAGACCATAACGAGGGTTAGTCTAACCATCACTTCGTTTACCACTCTTTGGTTCACTTATATTGTGGTCCCAAAGGTTACAGCACTTGTCAGTGGACTGTCTCGCCGTCCGGTCGGGCGTTGTTTAGCGGTTATTTGGATACAAGGGTTCCGGCGGACGGCCGACAAATACGGTCGGGGTTTGCATACCTGGCCTGTGAGAAGCACAGGCGGTCTTTCTATAGACAGGCATACTTTGATTGGATGAACTTCACTCACCTATTGGTCAGATGTCGGGGCGACGGAAGGAATTGGTTTATACATCTCAATGTGTCCGACGATAGTATGGACTTGACGTGGTTTGACCGCTACCAGTATGTCCTCTACACTCATGGCGGCCCGTATTGGCAGTGGTGTAAAGTGAGACGCAGTTTAGGTGTTAAGGGGTTTGAGACTAAAACACTATTTTATTTACCTTTAGATCCCTTTCTCGCGATTTTACTTACAGCACAAGAACTACGCCCAAGACCTTCAATACCCGCCCCCTCTAAACGGTGTCAAACAATTGGGTTTCCTTTTGGCCGATCAAAACACCGGTGCTTTCAATCTAGAGATCGATTACATCGGAGCGATGAGAGACGACGACTGGACTGAAGAGACAGCGTATGAGAAGTACTTACATCCGGAGAACCCGTATATCAGCGCCGGAACCACTTAAACACCGATTCAATAGTCGTTTCAATCGTTTGTTGTTTTAATTAATTGTAAAATAATTTCAGATTTTTAGTGAAAAATAAATTTTAATTTAATTTAAAAACTGTTTTATAAAACATGAAATCAATTGTTATTTTGAACACAAGTTTTGAACATTCAGTCAATTGTCTGAAGTGTTGACCAGAATGTGGTCTTAAGTGTAAATCATTCAACGAATCTAATGGACAGCATATTAGCGCGAGTAGGTATGGCCACAAACCCCAGCTTAGAATACCATTCAATCATATCGTCTCTACAATCGAGGGTCAGTTTATAACAATTAAGTTTTTGTGCCAATAGTTTAAGCGTTTCTATAATCAAAAGACCCAAACGTTTGCCGCGATATTCACTGTCGACCACAACGTCTTCAATGCGACCTCTCTTTGGGTGCAAAACAATAGTAAAATCAAATTGTAATCAAATTGAATGACAAAAACTCACAAACAATGTGTTGTGAATGAACTTGTATTCAATGAAAAGAGTGGCCGCACATACGATGCGGGAAGTGTTGACGTCTTCAACAACTGTTATGTAATACTTGCCGTCGTTTTGCATGTGAATGAACTGATCTTTGGGTCAGAAGTCAAATGAAAGTCATTTTAAAATCAGACAAACATTTTGTCAATGAATTCAAAGTTTAATAGTTTTGAGAATTTGTTATAAAATTGATAAACAATTGATAAAAAAGTTATCAATAATTGAAAAATTTATTTCAAATCTTAAATACCTTTAAATTTGTGTTCACTAATGTCACCAACAGTTGTCAACTGAGTCAACAGTTGAAGGAATCCGCGGTCGAAGTCATCCAAACGTAATGGTCTTAACACCAGATTAGAGGCCAGACCTGAAGGCGAGGTAACTATCGATGAATACGTGGAATGAAAATGAATTAAAAGTTAGAAAAAACTGAAATCTGTTTCAAATGTATTGAAATTATTGCCAATTATTACCTGTTTTACTGAAGTCTAGAGTTTTCAACACTTCAGGGGAATATAAAAATACTTTTTCGGCTGATTTGGTGTCCATTTGAGAGACAATTCAATGATATATTGACTGAAGTGTTGTATTAAAGGGTAGTTTTATAACTGATCTCAAAGTTAGTCATTCATTGAGAGATTGTTTGGTTGTTATTATGGATTGGGTTTTAAAACAAGTCTTGTTTTGACACACATTTCATAATTGTATGGCTTTTGCGCTCTTCTGTCGACAACAGACTCTTGCGGTAAGACTTCAGTGAAAACACTTATTACGTGTTTTCACACAAACTTCAGACCAATTGTGAGAAAAATACACAAATTTTAATTAAATTGAACTAAAAATACACAAAAAGTTATTAAAATTTAAAAAAATTACAAACTATTTGTGAAATAATTAGTTAAAAGTTGAGATAATTGTTAGGAATTTGTACTCAAATCAGAGAAAAACAAACAAAACTTGAATTTTATATCAATTTATCTGTAATTGAGATAAAAAGTAGATTAAAAAAGTAGTTTAAATGTCACTAAAAGTGAAAGAAGGGGTCAAAACATAATACAAATGCAAATCACAATCAAATGTTAGGAAATATGTTATCAATTGAAACAAAATTATTAAAATTATTGCAAAAAATATATTAAAAAAAGATTTAAATGAAGAAAACGTCTGAAAATCAGTTAACGTTATAAACGGGAGAAGGAATGTATGGATTCTGACATCGGTTCCAACCCTCGCGACCATTGGTTGCACTTCCGCTTGGGTTTGGGTTAATGGCCAACAGATTGTTGGGCAGTGTATTGGACGGGTGCTCAACGCTATACAACATACATATCATCATCTCTTTGGGCGCTTGTAATCAATAATAGACTAAATATTTATACAAATTTGAGGCAAAGAAACGGTTAATACCTTTGAGGACATCATTGAAGGCCTGAATGACATCTCCATTACAGCGCCGGATGAGTGCATACTTCAGATATGACACCAAGTCTTTGGACTCAATGTTGGTTTGACTCAACATTTTAGTCAATTCACTGCAGAGTTGAAGAGTTCGTCCAAAGACTGCGTTCACTGCCGTCGGGTCTGGTCTTGCCATCAATGGCTGAATCGGCAAAACCTGGAGTTCAGTACCAATTGGTCCCAAAAGTGGCAGTTCTGGCGGATCTTCATTCAGCCCCTCATTAACTGAGTTGTCGTCCAAATCAATGTCCAACCCATTAGGCACTGGATTTTGGTTTAAAGAAAAACCCAAATCATTGGTCTTTCGGATTCTCGGCCGACCCTTACGGGTCTGTTGTGGACTCAGTCTTACGGGTCTTGTGATCACTGAAAACAAGTGTTAAATCAATTGAATAAACATTTTGTCATTTAATACCTCTTTGAGACCTCTTATTACCACTCATTGTCTTAACGGTCGTTGTCTTTCCACTCATTGTCTTAATTATTGACACAATTAGTGATAAAATAAAAACAAATTAAATGTAAAAACGTTTTGAAATACAAAAGGATTACAAAAGAAATGATTAAAAAATGATTCAATCCTTCAATGAATTCACAGTTTATTGAAATCAAACACTTTTACAGCAGTGATAGCCAGGGGTTTGTCTTTAATACCCCTTAAAAGCAATAATAAATTTCAAATTAATTAATAATAAATAAACCCTTAAATGAAATGATTAAAAAACCTTTGTTTATTAAATCAATATAAATACCCCTTTTTATGATTTTTGGATTCTTAAATACCCCCTGAATGTGGATAACTTGGTTACACCAGAGGTATTGAACTTCAATCCAATGAGAAGTGAATAGACTTTAAGTAAAAGTTCACAAAAAAGTGACAAAAATATGATTTTATTATAAATACATTGAAAATCAATGAATACTTCAATTGTTTGGACAATTGATTAATGAAAACCCCTTAACCCTGATTACACTTTAACTACATTGCATTGACAAACACCACTACTAGTGATCCCTAGCTGTGCGGCGGCGGCTCTGCTGACGTCTAGTATACGCCCGGCCACGAACGGCCCCCTGTCGTTGACCCGTACCCGAACTGTATGTCCATTACAACTCACTTTCACGTGAGTACCGAAGGGAAGGGTTTTGTGGGCGGCTGTCAAAGCATTGCCGTTATATTTCTCACCACTGGCCGTGAGTGCACCGTCCAGTCCCACCCCATACCAGGAACAAACACCCGATTCACCTGAACATCAAAATTGATTAAAAGCTAAGAATAATTGAAGAAATGATTAAATCCTTACCAAAAGTGAGGCTAAAAAGTGTGAAAACCACTAAAAGTGAGAGAATTTGACTCATATTTAGTGTTCAATCAGTTATTCAATGATTTCCAATAAATTCAATCATTTTTATACCAAATTCATGACTAAATTGATGTGAAAATGAAATATTGAAACAAATGTTTGGTTTTGATAACAAATTATCATTAATTCAATGAAAATGTTTTTAATTTCCAAAAATAATACAAAATTTTATTTATTTAATACAAAAATAAATTGAATTATCAATACATTGACTCAAACTCTGTCAACTGTGCAAGTACAAATTCCTTTATCCGGGTATATACCCAATATCTTTCCGGCGGCAATACTTAAGTCCAATATACGCCCGGCCACAAACGGACCTCTGTCATTGATCCGGACCACTACAGTCTGTCCATTACAGGTGGCCTTCACTTTGGTTCCGAAGGGAAGCGTTTTGTGAGCGGCTGTCATAGCGTTGTGGTCATAATGTTCACCATTAGCTGTGAAGGCACCGTCCAGTCCCACCCCATACCAGGAACAGATACCCGACTCACCTGAAGAAGAGATTTAAATAAGTTTTGTATAAAATAATAATAAATTTATATTTAATTTACAAGAAATTGAATTAAAATAAAATAAAATCAGAAATAAACTCAAATTTGTTAACATTTTAATGGATTTTATGTTTCAAATAATAGAAGAATATTCTCAGACTATGAACAGACTAACTACAGGTGCGATATATATAGTACCGGTGTTTGTGATAACTAATAATCAGTTAGTTTTTAGTTATAAACACTTTGTATATGCAAAGCAAGGGGCAATGAAATCATAAGCTTTGATACCCTGTTATCTAAAATATTCTGTGAAAAACTGAAAAAATAAAAACATTTTGTAAAAAGTTCTGACAATTGTTTCATTAATTTTACACAAAACTAAAGTGCTTTTAAATTTTTATAAAAACACCTGTCCTTACATTAAGTAATGATTTTATTATAAATTATTTAATATTTTATTGAATTTTAATCAAAAAATAATTTCAATTTTATTAAACAATTATTGAAAAGTGTTTTGTGTTATAAAATAATTTACAAGAATATGCTTTCACTGGATTTTCAAACCCTGGTCACTGTACAAGACGCCACTCCTGCACTGACAATACCCAGTTGTTGTGCCGCAGCTTTACTCAAATCCAGGATACGTCCGGCCACATAAGGACCCCGATCATTGACTGTCACCACAACACTCTTGCCATTTGCAGTCACTTTAACTTTTGTACCGCAGGGAAGGGTTTTATGCGCTGCAGTCATAGCATTCTCATTGAATATCTGTCCGCAAGCAGTTTTCCTACCATTAAACCCCGGGCCATACCACGAACATTTGCCTGACTCACCTGTAAATACAATTTCAATTAATAATTGAATAAACATTTGATTAAAAAAACTTACAAACAATGGTTGAAATGACTCCAAGAATAATGAAAAGAGCAAACAATTTATGCATTATTTGGGGTTTTGTTTGAAATGACTTTTGATAAAAATTTAATTTAATTTAAAAGCAAATTATAGTCTTATATAACAATTAACTGTTTGCATCCTATTTATACCCCGATTATTGATCAATGATCACATACCCGGACACTTGCATAATCTATTATTTATCTTAGGCTGCAATACATTGATAAGAAATGATGACAAATGTGTTGTTTTTGTTGAATATTCCGTATAATTAATGAAATATTTAAAATGAAAACAAAGTCAGAAAACAAAACAAAATTCTTGGAAACAAACAAATATTATCTCAAAATGTGAATAACTTTTGTTATTATGAATTGTTATATGAATTGTTATATGAATTGTTTTGCTGTTATTTTGACAAAAGGTATATACAGTATACCTGTTCCGATAAATGGTTTCATAGGTTCTGTGAAACAAACTTTTGATAACTTTTTATATGAATTTATTAACCGATAAATAAAAGAAAACATTTATTTCTTACAATGTATTCAAGAATTGATTAAAATTTTTGTAAATATCTATAAATAAAACAGACTTTCATTGAAACGGAAATAATAAACAAAACAAGTCAACTTTTTTTTAATAAAAAATGAAAAACCAACTACTGGTGCCATATCATAGTCAGGGTAATTTCATGCCATACAGTCTTTATTTGAAATAATTTGTAATTAAAATGAAACCAAAAATTCCATTAAATTATTAAACAATTAATTGAAAAGTCTTTTGTGTTTAAAATAATTTACAAAAATATGGTTTCACTGTATTTAGAGATATATTTTATTCAAGCGCTGATCACTTCACAGGCGGCCACTCCTGCATCGATAATACCCAGTTGTTGTGCCGCACCTTTACTCAAATCCATGATACGCCCGGCCTCAAAAGGTCCACGGTCATTTACGGTCACCTCAACGCTCTTACCATTCACAGTAACAGTCACTTTGGAACCGCAGGGAAGGGTTTTATGCGCTGCTGTCATAGCATTTTCGTCAAATATCTGCCCGCAAGCAGTTGTCGCACCATTAAACCCCGGGCCATACCACGAGCATTTGCCTGACTCACCTGTAAATGCAATTGTAATCAATAATTGAGTAAACATTTGATTTAAAAAACTTACAAACAATGGTTGAAATGACTCCAAGAATAACTAAAAGAGGAAACAATTTATTCATTTTTTGGGATTTTGTTTGAAATCACTTTTAGTTTACATTTATTTTAGAGACAATTCTCTACTTTTATACTCATATATGGATTCATTGTTTAAATCCTTTTATATCTCGATCATTGATCATTGATCACATACCGAGACACTTGTAGTAAAAACAAATGAAAAAATGGAAAATTTGTTTTCATTTGAAATATTTCATTAATTCTACGGAATATTCCTTAAAACAACACATTGTTGTCAAAACCAATCAAAGTATTGATGTATTAATAGTAGATAATAGTTATCTAATAAAATCTGACATCAAATATATTTATCTATTACATCAATACCTTGATCAAATGTGTTGTTTTAAGGAATATTCCGTATAATTAATAAAATATTTCAATTTAAAACAAATTTTTGATTTTATGACTTGTTTTTTGATTTTATGTATTGTTTTGCTGTTATTTTGATGAAGACATACAAAAGCCTTATTGAAAATATATCAATGGTTTCATAGATTCAGTGATACAAACATTTGATCACTTTTTACCGATAAATAAAATAAATCATTCATTTCTTACAATGAATTCAAGAATTGATTGAAATTGTTGAACAGAGTCTGAAAATGTATACAAAAATAAACTTTCATTGAAACGGAAATAATAAACAAAATAATCAAAACTTTTATTAATTTTATGAATAAATCAAACATTTTATTAAAAAATAAAACAATTTTTATATAAACGAAACAAAAAACACAACTTTTTATCAAAACATTTCATAGATTTGATTGTTTTTCACAAATAAACCCTTAGTTTTGAATAACTATATTAAATATTGATTTTAAGGGGTTAATCGTTAAGGGGTTTAAATACAAAAATACAAAAATAGTGAATATATATTAAATTTTTATTAACAAAAGACACAAAAATATAATTAAATAAACATTTTCTCTAAAAATCAAAGAGTATTTCAGTTGTTTTTCATGCCATCAAAGAAGGGATGTTTGAGTGCTTCCTCTGAAGTCAATCGTAAGCTGTTGTCAAACACAAGGAGTTTAGAAATGAAATCAATGGTCACATCAGTGGCAAAGTATTCAAATTTATTGATAACAAAGTCTTTCCAATTCTTTGGTTTGAGTTTACAATCGATTATATATTTATATGAATTGGACTTCAATTGGTGTTTAAGTATGTATTCCTCCAAACAATCGGATCCCAAAACACAACAGATTGTCTTCAATTGATCCAAATTATCCAAACCTAAGAAGAATGGATCTCTTCTGAAGATAAGTCCGGCGACAATGCATCCGAAGGACCAGATGTCCAAAGAGTAGTCGTATTGAGGGATAGACAGAAGCAGTTCCGGGGATTTGTAGTACCTTTTGGTCAGAAATTACAATTAATTATAATAAACACTAAAGGGATGAGAAGGTATGAGCACCGGGAGGCCACCATCACTGAGTAGCTCTTGTTTTGGGTGTGGAAGTCGGCTAAACCCCAGTCTATTAGACGTAAAACCTTTCGGTTTCTGTCGATCACAACATTTGATGGTTTGATGTCTCTGTGAATAATAGCCTAAGAATTGAATGAATACTTGGATTAAAACAAATCAAGAGTTTGTGTCCAAAACGGCATTACATTTCTGTGCGTGAAGTCAATGGCTTTCAACAGTTTATAGAGATATAAATGGATCTCATATTGAGATAACTTCATGGCCTCTGTCTTCAGCGTGTCTTTGGATATGAATGAGAAGATGAGAGAAGGGATCCCATTATTGACGACAATGTCCTTCAGTTTTATAATGTTTGGTCCGCTTTCCAGATGTCTTAACACTGATATCTCGCGGAAGACTTTGTCCACTCTCACGGGTTTCAGCACTTTTATGGCATACCTCTTATTGTTGGTCACATTTATGGACTCAAATACTTCGCCATACCTTCCGCTACCGATCCGTCCAATGATCTCATAGTCGTCTCTGTTTCCCGACTCAATCGTCTGACCATTAATTGGATTAATCATTGATTTAAACATTATTTGCAGTTATTTTCAATACAATTGAATACAAATTGGGTTTTAATACCAAATACTAAACATTGAAATCAATTTACATTCACTTCTCAACTGATTTCAACTTCAGGTACAGTAGAGCCGCAAAACTATAACCAATTCTTAGATCAGATCAGATCGTAGTCAGGGATAAAATTAATTCATTTTATTTAACAATTTGATTAAGTAATTGAAACAATGACATTTTATAGCACTTTTTGAAATAATCTTGATTATAATAAATAATATTAAACTATGTATTTAACAAAATGATTCAAATACTGACTCAGACCCTATTAGGGCCAGATTAGGGTCAGTTTCCAGCTCTACTTCAAAATAAACTTTGCTTGGCTATTATAAATAGTTTACTTATTACAGCTCTGATTCAAATGTTTTTATCAATTATTAATATTTTCGTCTCAAATATGAGATCATATTTTGAATCACTTTTTAATAGTTTTATTTTATTTTTTTTAGTTTTGAGTCAATAATACAAAACAATTACAAAAACTAATTATTGATTTAATTTTGAGCTTTTATTCAGAGTTATCTCAAATTATATTATTTTTAAGAGACTTAAATTTCATAACTAATCTGATCAAGGACATTAGAATTTATGTGATGAATATATTGCTGATATAATAGTGATTTTAATAATAAACAATGTCATTCTATAAACTTATTTATTGATTCACAATAACAACGAAAATTGATTTCTTTTTTAGTTTTAAAACATTTAAAAATATTATTAAGTTTTCAATGAATTGATTCAACGATTCATTCAATGATTGATTCAATGATTGATTGTTTGTTTCCTTATGTAAATAAATTCAACAAAGAATACCAAATATGCGAAAATCTGTCCAATGATATAGAGATAGAAAGCACTTTGCAACTGATCCAGGTATAAGCTAGTCCACTTGTGGTCGTCTAAATTGACAGCACTTGGATCCCCTTTAAGTCTAAGCTTTCTGAGTTCAGAGACGCGCCAGTAGTCAAGAAACCCCCCTTTTTTGATGTCAGATATTCTGTTAATTAAATGACTTTTTATTGCATTTCAAACAAATCAATGAAAACTTCTTACACTTTATTAAACCCTTTCTTATATTGAAAGTCCTTTTGCATAGCAATAGCCATAACGTCGAGGAAAACAGTGGACTCTTCTGTCGGTGGCGGCAAATGAAATGATTTTGAGCCGTGTATTAGTAAACCGTAGAGCAAGTGATCTCTCGTTGATATATAGGCATAAGGTTTGGATCCATTCATTACAACATACAGTCCGTCCTCTTTATCCTTCACGGGTTGTATGGATTCTCCGATGTCTTTATAGACACCAAACTTCGAGTTCTTTTCAATCAATTAAAATTCAAATGTCATTGAAATTAAAGTCCAAAACCTTTAATACCTTTAAAGAGTCAAAATAAGATGAACCCCCGATTGATGTCACTTGAATGCCACCCCTTTTCTGCTCCGCCGCTAATTCATCCAAAGTATTGATGGGTTGAACCCTTGTGGGGATTGCCATCAATGAGTATAGACATCCACTATAGCTAGCAGTGAGCACAAGACATGCCAATAACCAGGAGCTCATCAATATCCTCAGGGATAATACATTTGGCAAACGAGAGGAAAGGGTTTGTTTGAGAAACACTGAAATTATGGCCCATTTTATGTTTGTTTCTCTAATAATAACACATTTTTTAGTTATAAACCATTGAATGAAAAACATTGTAATAATTGATAATATAATACAAATCCAAACATTTTTCTCAAACGGTTGGATAACTAAAGTAATTTTGGGTTTAGGTTTAGGGGAAGGGGTTATGAATGAGACGGAAGTTATTATATGCGGGTGACTGAACGCTACGTCTCGTGACCGCTCGGCCGTCACAGTTAGACCACCGAAGGCCAGATCCGCGTTCTTTGGGAAGGAATTCAGGTTTAGTTGAAATTAAATAATTCATAGATTGTGTCAAACCTTTGTCACAATCTTTCCTATAAGACCTGACCAAGTTTGATTTGTCCGAATACCCCAATCACTTTTACAACTGATTACTCTATACGTAAAGTTGAAGTGTTTTTTCAATGCTTCCAAAAGTTTTACTTCTATTCCTCCGCTAAGAACCCATGGATTGGTTGTGTTTGTAGTGTTGGTTAAGAAGACATAGGGAGGACTCTGAACATAAACGCAACATATATTTCAATATTCATGCCATCAATAAGTAAAATATTACCGGATTTGTAGCGATTGTCAACATTTTTCCGTTCATATTAACATTTGATAACATTTTTATATGAATTCATATGAATATTCAATAATTGTTACAAATTCTGTAATCAAATGTTGAATATATAGTGAATTGAATTGAAAATATAATTTATTGTATAAAAAATAACATTTGATTTGAAATACATTTTTAAATTCAGACTATCATTACATTTCAATGACTCTAAGAATCGATAGGTTTTATGAAAATTAGATTTTTGTGCCAATATTTCAATGATTTCAATGTCTTTATTATAGTTTACTATTGTTTCCTTCAAATCTGATTATAGTTTTGATCTAAAAATGTTTGAATAATTGCTCAAAAATAACTTATTGTTCTGATTGATAGGACAGGTATCCAATAAATCAAACATTTCTATGAGAAGTCAATTGCTTTGTATTGATATTACAATGTATTATAAAGTGTTATTATTTGCGAAACAATTGTTTAGTTCACACATACCTTTCCTCAATCAATATCAGTCGAGAATTCAGTTCACCGTAAAAACAAAATATTCAAACGTTTGTCTGACTTTTGTTTGAGAAACAAAATATTGAAATGTTTTTATGTTTTATTTAAATAAAAAACATTTGATTTATTCAAACACTTATTTATTTTATATAAAGTTTTATGAGATTTTGTCATTCATTTGATTCAAATCACGAAATGTTTTAATGCTTTTAATATTCAATAATAAGAAAATTGTTTGCAATTATCATAAAAACAATTTATTATTCATTTCAGAGATATTATAAAATACTTTTTATTTGTAAATCGATTTCACATTTAGTTTGTGAATAAAAACAATATTTTTGTTATTAATAGAGAAAAGCATTATTCCGTTGGCGTATAGATGCCATGAATGGTGGCCGGGATGTGCGCCACATCCCTGTATATCTCTGCTCTCGCTATCTCTTTAAATGTCTTTGCATTCAATATTAGCAGAAAATGTGGTTTACTTTCGTCTGAATCTAAGACAATAGAGAAGACAACGCCGTCGTCCTCTTCAACAGCACCGGGTCTTGGAATGAACACACATTCGCCCGGATATAGTGTTTCAGATTCTCTCCAAATCAAAGCTTCTTTTGTATTGACATCTAATTTGCAAATCTAATCAACGATTCAGTTATTTAAATACTAAAACATAAATAATATCACTTAATATACCGCATTAGCAAAGTGTCCTTGCTCAAACACTCCACTCCCGTAACAATATCTGTATTTCTTTCCATTGAAATGTTTGTAATTAATTGACGGCAATTCAAATCCAGGTATTCCTAACTGTTCGGGATAGAGCCAAATCCTTCCCTTCTCATTGAGCTCTGCCTTTGCTTCAGTGTTGGGAAGGGTCACTAAATTAACGCCAGATTCAAACACCTGAAGACAAAACTAATAATAAATAAAAATCAATGACTGAAAATCATTACAATCTTCTCTGTAGGCAATGGTATGACATATCTACGAGGAATGGGTGGACTGTTGTCATCCCATTGATTAGTCCGTAACTTATCTAAAGACCATTTGTCGAGAATAGACGAGTCGTCGTAAGTAATGATATCACAAACGATATGATTGTTGTCTTCAAAGGCGTTGATGTGATGGAAATGAAAAATAGATTCCGAGAAGTATTTGTGAACTACTCGTCCACTCGTCTTCTCCACGACATAGAACTTAGTCTTCAATACAAATCACTTTTAGAGACAATCACTTGAATTGACTTTCATTTGTATACCTTTTCATTGGGACACCACTGGAAACAGTCCTTTAATGGCATCCCTTTGGGCGTACAGGTGGCCAACTTCAAGGCGTTTACGAGAAGCGGTTGTTCCAGAAATATAATATAGTTTTCGGTTATGGCGTAACTGTGATAGTATGTGATACATGTGCTCCAACTCGAAGGGATCGACACCAAAATTGAGGCGTTTTTGAAAGCACTCTCGTCTATGAAAAAGTGAATCATTTATAAAGAAATGAAGTTATTTTGAAATAATAGTGAAAAACCTTCTGAAGGCTCAGGTGTTTGTTGAACCGGTATTTTAATGATATGGTATTTCAGGCCTTTGAGGAAACTGGAAGTCAGGTTATAAGAGTACTGTTCGCCATCCATGTGTTGGACATGAGCACTGGCCAAATTGACACCAATCAGTTTGTCCAGGTTTATCTGAAATTTAATTTTGTTTTAAAACTATTTTGTGAATAAAATAAACCTTTTCTTTAGCTTTGAGTGTGTTTTTGTCAAAACGCCAGACATTGCAGGTCTCAGAGGCCGCGTAGTACTCATCCCTGAGTTTATATATACCAATACAGCCATTGTCTGTCAGATCGCTCGGCACTATCTGTGAGAAGAAACGGGCGAAAACATTCTTACAGGGGTCGGGATAGGCACGGGTGCCGAACTCAGTGAACACTGGCTTCTTCACTGATGTCTGCAATCAATTAAGAAAACATTTAAAAACATAACAAATGTTTGTAAAACACAAACCATTTTAATGTAAGCATTGGTTTCCAGAAATTTTGATTTGAATAAAACTCTTCCGCTTTCTATTGAAAATTTGCAGAGAAGGGCACAGCCGTCCAGCCAATGGTTTAGGGTAAAGTCATCACCCAGGTCCCATTTTCCCGGTCCTAATCTAATCATATGACCTCTAATCCAATTTGGAATTTCGCCTTTGGATAATTAAAAATCTTAATTTAGCCCCTTTTCAAAGTTAGGAAACGGGTGTTTTGACAGTGCAAATGACTTAAAACATTGATTAATTTAAAACTACTAACCCTTCACAGTTGCCGACACTTCTTGTTCACATTCATTCCATGACTTCAATAATTTATCCATTTTTACCCCTTATTTGGTTTTATTTTACTTTTAATACAAAACACGAAATATTAAAACAAAGTATTCCTTAACTCAACGAACACTTCATTGAAGTAAAACTAAATTTGAAATAAAGTTACAAAAAACACATGACTTTGAAAACAGCGATAAAATTATTGTCAGTTAACAAGTGTTTGGATTAAAAGTCAAAAAATAATTTTTAGTAAAACACTTTTACATCAATTGTTTAATAAGTGCTAAAACTGTGCATAAATTGTAATCAAAACTAAATGTGAATACAAAAAGTAAGAAAACTTTCAGTGAGTTGTCTATGTGTTGGCAAAAACCAGTTTCACTCAACTTTTATTTTCAGGCAATACCTGTCTATAAATGTTTTTTTCGGACAGACTTTTAATAGTAACCAAAAAGAGGTCAATCAGAGGGGAATTACATATACTCTGATCACATAAGTATTGAATTCATAACTTGAATATAAAATATATTTCTTTAAAATATTGTTTAACACTACAGTATATACAGTATATTATACAGAGAATGAACTATTGGTTCAAAAAACTCTTAAATAAAAGAAAATATAATTCATTTGTCGTTAAATAATTGATTGATTGAAAAGAAATTTAAAGATTTTGTAAATTTATTTGAATTTTATTTTTTCAAAAGAAATTATTTTTATTTTTAGGCAAACTTGTGTTCAATGGTAAAGACCTAATGAACTGAATTTGTTTTTTCAGAGCTTTTTATAAACTCCAGATTTTTTGAACTAAATTTAAGACTGGATTACAATTGAAACTCAAAGTTTAATTTATATTCATTTTTCTTGTAAACACTTTTAACTTAAAATTTTTTCCTTTTAATTTCAATAATAATATTTAATAAAACCCTTCATTGAAATATTTTCAATTAAAATGTTAATTACAGTGTATTTTTGAAACAAGCAATGTCATTTTACAATAAAATATGATAACAATACATCATTTAATTTGGTTATGAAATCATCACTTCATTCATAGTATTTATTTGTTTATTTAATTGAACGATGATTTCTATCCGTAATGATTATGGTATGGAAATCCTGGGCCATATTGAGCGCTTGGAGATTGATATTGGTTGTAAAAGTTGCTGTATTGGGGCCGATAGTACTGCCAATCCCTATACGGAAAGTGAACGGTGTGTTGATTACCATAACCATAACCGAAGGGTCTGTTGTAGTGGTCATAACCGCCAATAGTTGTCTCATAATTGATGACAAATAGCAGTAAACTTAAGAATAACTGATATTTGAGTGAAATTAATTGAAATGAAAGCAAATTTCAGTGAAAATAATAATCAAATAAAAACTTACACAAGAAATAAACATTTTGTTTGAAATCACCCAAAGTTTTTGAACACTATTTAGTAATTAATTAGAATTTAAAGATTATTTGATAAAAATGAAAATTAAATAAACTTTTTATACATTTATATAGTTTTCAATCAAATATATTACAAAATCATTTCATTGATGTCTTGTTTTGTAAATATCGGGGATATTTCATGTGTTTTGTTCATTCAAACAATTTTGACTGAAATAATTGTCATTCAAATTTATAACAAATGTTTAATTCAATAGATATTTATTTAAATAATAATAAACCAAATGATTATGAAATAGATATCCAGCAGATTTTGTTTCCTCTTTACACTAGTATTTGATTGATTAATGTAATTAATGGCAATAATTAGGTCTGAATTGAACTCAATTTCAATGAAAATCATTGAAAACTGTTTTAAATTTAATTTTAAACAATATTTTTTGTATATTTTATAAAATAGTGAATAAAGTAGTTAGATTTTTTTGCTATGATAATTTGCCCATCGGGTCACCACGGATTTGAAATGATTTTCAGATAGAGGAGTGAAATACGAGTAAGAATCTGCAGGATTCAACTTTCTAACTACTATAGTTTAGCCACCAGGTGGCTTTAAAGGTTGCGTTATAATGTGATTAACATCCAAACTATGCCGATTTTTAAAATTTAAAATACATATTAAGATATAATATTAGTCAAGAAACAAATATTTATTAAAATAATTTGAGTAACCTAAGTAATTTAATGTAAAAATGAATTTCTAGAAACGGACGAGGGCTCATTTATGCTTAGTTAGATTATATACTACCAATATGGGCAGGGAACGACCACCTACTTTGAATTTATTCTATAAATCAATCAATTTTAGGGATTATTGTGTATTAAGATGTAATTTATCGCTAAATCTGTTTAAAAACAACAAAAATGTCGAAATCTTGTGAACAAAAAAAGATTGAATTAATGAGAACTTTGGAGAATTCGGCTCAAATTATTCTCAACGATTTAGCAAGGAAAGATTGTATCAGGGGCAATCAATTCAACCCAGGTAAAACATATTGGTGCAACGATTGTGACAAGAAATTCCAGAAATCAACAGGGTTCAAAGCGCATCTCGCAAGTAATAATACCAACTGTAGAGAGAGTCAGGGTATGGCTTATAAGAGACTGTTTGGTTCAAAGAAATGAACATGCTCATTTTCAATAAAAAAAACAATAAAACTTGAAATCCGTTTAAATTTATTTCAATATTTAATTTAATTTTTAATTTAAAATAGTTTTTAAATGTTTTTATTAATTATTTATAATATTGTAATGAATCTGAATTGCAGTGCATTATAGAGAGACCAGGTTTCCTAAAATGTGGTTAATAAGGGGTGTACTGGAGTTGCCTGGATATACAAAACCAATTGATATGAGGGAAGGGGTATAAAAAGAGTTACAACAGAACTGACAGAGTTTCATGAGTCGTCTTATATATACAAATAATTATCAGTTGTTAGTCACGTATTGGTTAGTTATAAGTGTTTGGAACTTTCCAGAAACATCAAGGTAACTACAACAAGATTACTGTTGGCTTACATTGACAATTATCTATTGAAATAGAAATACAATACTGTACATGATCATTTTCTTTAAACATTAATTATTTTCAATTATTTGTAAAATATTGCTGAAAATAAATTCAGATACCAAAGCTATAATAGCAATAATATTTCCAATACTATATAAATATTGAAACAAAAAATATATGTGCTCTAAATACAGGGTAATATCTTCAGGAACAAATACTCCATTCACCTTCTTTAAACGAAAAGAATTCGCTGTTTCTTCATTCAGTTTTGAATTATTTTCATTAGATTTGGAAAATTTACTCAAATCTAAAGTTTCTTTTATATTAAATCCACATTGGTAAATTGATTTATATCTAAATACAGATAAAGAAATTATTCTAGCACAATATAAAATATAAAATAACTTCTACTATTATAAATATTTTCAAATCTAGATGCAAACTGTATTTCTATTGCAAACTGTATAGAAATCAACTAGATCGGAATATTTTATATATTAAACAGGAACATACATTTTAGTCAATTTTCTCTTCAGTTTTTCATTAAACCCTTTCCTGATAACAAACCCAAAGAGAGTAGTGTATGAAATGTCTCCGCTTTTCACTAAATTTAAATTATATTTTGAATAATTATCAAGAATTGAATCAATTGTCTCCTCATTTGAAATCAGTACTCCTTTGTTGACCAATAAATTGTGTATAATTTGAGGCAATTGTTGCTCATTTATGATAACATTTATTAGTCGTGGCATTAGTTCAGTCAATTCCTTAAATCAAGATATTATTGAATATTATATTAATTGCTTATAAATATTTCATTTCATTACTTTCCGGATGATCCTGAATGAAAAACTGTAGAATTGCAGGTAAATAGAAATATATTTTCTATCAATCAATTGTTTGAATGTTTCAAGATAAGTTTCCCTTTTGTAGACCAAATTAGACTGAATATCACATGAAAACAGGTTGTATATAATAAATGAAAATAATATCCAGTTTATCAAGGATAGTTTATTGTGTCGATTACATGTAATGATCGCTTAAATTGATATTAAATTTATTTTAAATCATACCCAGTATAACATTAAATATATCTTTACCTTGGCGAAGAAGGATAGATAAATAATCAAATATATTATTCAAAAGTTTATTATTATTTGTAAAACAGATAGCAATAAATGAGATCATAATAAGGATCCATATCTTCAGCTCAAAAATGCTTAATAAAGAGTTGAGTCCATTGTTTTCATCAACAATTGATGGACTGCTTAACATTGAAATAGGTTTTAGATCTGGCATTGGATATATAAAATCGATAATATTTAATCTGATCTCGTTCATTATATATAATGATATTTTCAAGTCGATTTTCTAAATAAATACATTTAAGGCAATCAGGATCATTTCATATTATAATAGTCATTTGTAGTTTTCTAAAACTCAATACCCAATACTCACCCCTTTATTAATAGCAATAAGATATTCATCTAAAGTGTCATTACGTTTACCTCTTTCGAGCAGATTTTCATCAAGTCTTTTAAAATTGAATCTATGTACATTTTTCTGTTATTAATTGGGCAGACATAAGACTTACTTAATTAAAATGTAACAACAAACCTCAATCCTGCATATTTTTGAAAGAATTGAATGAAGTAGTTCAATTCATTTCTAATACAAATCCAATATTCGCCTTCACTGACAATCTCTCTGTTCTCTAATCCAACAGTTATTAAATCAATCGTTTGATTATTAAATGAATTATAATTTGTAAAATTATTGCAAAAATACATTTCACTCATTAATATATGATAATGTTATTTATTAATAAAATGATGTTGATCGTATTTTCTTAAATTCAATTCAAATAAACCTTTTACACGATATTAAGTGTAAAGTATTTGTCAAATATTTTCAATAATTTATTTTTAAGGTTTAGTTTATATGTTTTCAATGATATAAATGATTTGCAATTCAATGATAATATACTGTATTTTTAATTAAATATGCGATCTATTGAAACAAATTTCAATTGCTGCTTTATGTACTGAATGTAATTAGGCAAATTTATGAAAATAATATTTGAAAAATATTGAAATAAAAAATAATATAATGAACCCTGTTTCATTATCCAACAAAATATATTCAGTTGACGATATATAAAATTCATTATATTTTATTTATTATAGCCTTTGAATCAATACTTGTATGGATATATTATACAAACTGGGTCAAATAGATGATAATGAAATAATGATGTAATAACAATAATAAGATTTCATGTTTGAAACCAAATAATAATATGTTTTAAATATTTTCATTTTTAGATTCAATTTATTTGTTAAAAATTGTTAATCAAATATTTTTTATTTTATTGAAAATTAACCAAGGTTATTTACTTAAAAGTAAAAATAAGTATAAAAAATATTTTCTTTAATTTTCCTCATAATTTTCCATTAGTCTTAAACTGATCGGGACAACTCTTTCATGACCTCTTGATTTCTGCAAAATCATCTTGGGTGCTCTAATAGTCAAATTTCCTTTAGGACTAATAGCTGTGGTCACGTGATTTGGATCACATTCCTCTGGCAACGGATACTTTCTCCAGAACTCTCTGCTGATAAAACCATGGTCATCCATTTTCTCGTCATGTTTACCATGCACAATAATGTTTTCATTAATAATCTTCACTTCAATCTCTTCGGGTCTAAAACTACTGCAATCGAGTTTAACCTCAAATTTCTTGCTATTGTTGACCACATCTGAGATACCATTCTTCTGCATCTTTGGTTGTCTAACATTAGGCCAATGATTGTGGTTATGAGCCGTCCATTGATTGTCATCCATATCGAGTCCAAACGTCTGATTATGAACAGTCTGTGGATAATCCCAAACCTCCCAAAACTTTTGTCCACAACGGTGTGGATTAAAACCAATCAAAGCCATTATGTTTTCACAAATTTAAATGAAAGGTAAACTTATTTTTAATACTTTAGTCAACGATTGAAACCTTTTTCCAAATGAATAGTGTTTTTCACTTTTGAGTTAATTTTATATTCACTTTAAAGGCAAATACAAAATAAATACGGACTGAGATTTAAAACTTAATTTGGGATGCAATTTAACTTGCTTATAAATACAATAGAAAAGGTAATTAAAAATAAATGACATGGATATTCCACTTTTTTAATTATATTAATTGTCTTTACAGTTAAATATCATTTCATAGGAAAAGTAGTTAATATTTTATTGTAAAATATATTTAACTTTAATTTAATATAATTAAAAAATCAAACAATAATAGAATAAACAACTAAATGTGGTCTTGGTGAAAAAATCCCCCTTATATTGGTTACAGG
>JAQGAT010000127.1:0-56430 GCA_034687845.1 Pantelozetes paolii
GTCTTTTGATGTAACTATAGAGACACCTGGGACAGTGTTGGGCCGACTTAAGCACAATGATCTTGATTAAGTTAATTAACATCAAGCAAATATGATATTTAATAATTACTACACTCAATGAAAATACACTTCTCTCTGAAATCCACGTCTTAATTATTTAAGCAAGCATAATAACATTTATTAAATTGACCTTTTTGCAATACTTTCAAAATATTGAAAGTGGCTTTGTATATCCCTGTTTATTACACCGATAGCAATTGTGTGAAATGCAAAATTATATTTATATACTTGTTCATCAATAGACTGTACTTGATTATTTAATAAAATATATTTAGAGATTTTGTGATATAATTCACTCTAAGATGTATAAAATATTTGCAATTTTAAGCATTTTATTTATTATTCAATTCAAAGCTCTTTATTCCGACCCTGTTTATGGAGCTGGATCAGATGGCCCGGAAACAACACGAAGTGGACAAAGGGATGGATCTCTATGGCCAGTAACACAAGCAACTACTCATAAAACAACAACTTATCCAACCGTAACTATGCCTGTAAATCCACCTGGCTTACCTGGCAGTTCTGGTAGTGAAGGTGGTGGGGGTGGAGGAGGAGGTGGAGGTCGATAAATACAATTGTTAATTTAATTATAATTAAAAATTGTAATTTAAATTTAATAAGATAGACCCTGCTCATTATTAATTTAATAAATCTTGTTATTTGTTGATTTACAAAGTGAGTTCTTTTTTGTCTTTAAAGTACCGCTCTTTGAAAGAGATTTTATGTGGTATTTACTTTGTGAACGATGCCAAACAAGGAAACCTATTTTAGAGATATTGACGCAAATAATGACTTTAAAGATTGTTTTGCTATTTTCAGGGGTTTTTGTCAATAAAATTAAATTTTATAAAATAAATGCATAATTTTTAATCAGTAAATAAACCAGGGTTAAATTAATCACTCAAACTATGATTAAAATATAAAAAATGTCATTTTATCGGTTATTAAACGATAATCACTGAATATAATTTACCATTGATTTAAACGCAACAAAATATTTGTCAATAAATTGTAAAATCATTTAAAAAAAATAAAAAATTTATAAAATCTTTCGATTCATTAAGTATTCTGTTATTTGTGTTGTAAAACAACCCTGGAGTTGGACTAACCCTGGAGTTGGACTATATAAACCGTATTTCACTTTTAATATTTATTAATTTCAATCAATTGTTGAAAACAATTAATACTTCTCAAAACAATGCGTAAAATTGTTGTGTTTTTGATTGTTCTAGTTATATTTCAATGTAATTATTGTGCCTGGGCATGGTGGGATTGGGGATATGGATGGGGAAAGCATACAACGCCTGTCCAGTCGGAAGCTACAACTGAAAATACACCCTCTGATAAACTTAGCAGTGGAAGCAGCGGTGAGACCAGTGGTGGCACATATGGTGGGCCTGGAGGTGACGGTGGACCTCAAGGTGGCGGAGGTGGAGGAGGAGGTGGTGGCGGTGATGGTTAACCTCTAAGTGGTTAAAATCAGTTAATTAATTGCAATTATAAAAATCATTTTTAGTTTATTAAAAGTAATTAATATGAGTTTGTTTAATATAAATTTGAAATATTATCCTGATTAACTACAATATTAAAGATTTAATCCAGATTAAATAAATTAAAGTTGAGTTTTATGTCGTAAACACATGTATTTTATTTATGAATGTCTGATAAATGAGATAAAAATAACATTCATTAGACTTCAAGACAAACAATATATTGATATAAATTCAAACCTTTGACGCAATAAATGACTTTTAGATTAGTTTTCTTTTGATAAATCAATTATTTTTTATCAATTATTGTGTAAAATTTATTTGCACTCTGACAACTGAATCAATCAATGATAGAGATCTTGATTTAAGCAAGGATATAAATATTTTATTTAAAATAATATTAATTTATTGTCAAATATCTGCGAAAAAATAATTTACTTTAGATTTTTCCTAATATTGAAAAACATCTCTGAAAATATTAAAAACAAATTTTTACAATTCATTTGTGAAAGGTCATTTATAAGTATCAGGGGTATTCTAAAATTTACTATTAAACTAGAGTGGATTTATTTTATTATTATTAAAATTGTTTACTTTAATCATTAAAATACAAAGTTTCCTAGATCAGTGCTATTCAGGATAAAAACAAATCTACAAGCATAAGTTCAAAGTGACTAGATTCAAATTCCTACCATCAACAATCTCTCTATCCCTGATTAACACACGGATCTCTAATTGTATATAAATTCAGTGAATTATCATTTGATAGTAATCTTCACTAAGAGTTGAAGTCTTATTAAAACAATGCTTAAAGTAATTGTGTTTTTAATAATTACATCAATATTTCACTACAAATATACCATTTGTTCGGGATATGGATCGGGAGGTTATGCACCGGGGCCACCAGCTCGGGACCCTACTACAACTACAACAACCTCTGCATCAGTAGCAACAGGATGTGGTCAGTCATTTGGTGGCGATGGAGGTGCAGGAGGACCTGGAGGTGGCGGAGGAGGTGGTGGTGGAGGCGGTTGTGGTTAAAATGAATTTATTGTGAATTCAGTTAATGTTAACAAAATTACTGATTATTATTGTTATTTTAAATTAGATATACTATATGTATATTATAAACAGGTTAAATTTAATAACCTATTAATACCTAGATTAATTTTTGTTTATTAAACTAAGAGTGCATTTTTGTAATTAAATTCTTAGTCTTTATGTTAATATCAATGAAATAGTAGTAAAAATCAAATAATAAATAAATGTTTTCAAAAATAAAATACTGTATTTGTAATAAGTTTTCATTTAATCAGGATACTCTAAATTTGTTAAATATTTTAGAGAATTGAACATGCTATAATTTACAATCTCAAATAGAGGTCAGTTGCAATTGGATCAATGTTAAATTAGAGTTAAGAAATAGATTTCAATATTTTATTGAAAACAAAAGTCTTATATGAAATGCAAAACAACAATGACTTTCAATAAAACTGTTTTCATATGAAATAGTTTTAATGAAAAAAACAGTTTTTGTGTTATATTTCAGAGATTTAGTTAAATATTTGATATTTTTCGGCAAAAAATAACTTAATTTTGAAAATATTGTGAAAAAATGTTAAAAATATTTGCAATGATTTTGTTAACAATTTTCTTCATAACACTAATGTATGATTCAGTGAACGCACAGCCACTAGTGATGTTCAGTCCCGACGATCCGGCTAACTATGGCACTGTGGAGGCCGGTTATACTGGTGGTGGAGGACAGTTGGTTTACGTATCCGTCTCACAAACATCAAAGGCCAGGAACACGATAACAGCGACCGCTTCTTTGCCTGCAGTTATGTGGACTCTAATAGTGATCACATTTATCATACATTTGTTTAAATAAAAGTGTTTTTAATAATTATTTAAATATTTTTATTAACTTTACGTTTAAATCATTAAATAATACATTAAAAATTGTGTTTAATTTTAATAAACAACAAATTGCCTTGATTGTTTAAAAAATATTAACAAGATAAATACAATTTAAAAATTTTAATTATTTATAAATAAATAAAAGTTTTAAATCAATTAATTGTGAAAAATGAGTTCAAATAGCAGTGAATTTATGCCTTAATAATTTTAATATACAATATTGAGCAAGTATAGTTAAAGTTAAATAATAAATACTCAAATAGTGAAGGCTATATACATCGAGTCGTGATCGTATAGTGGTTAGTACCTTGCGTTGTGGCCGCAATAACCCAGGTTCGAATCCTGGTCACGACACAGTTTTTTTTTTGCCTTTTTTAATTAATAAATGTTATTTTTTAATTAATTTTAATTAATTTATTGTTACAAGGTAAAATAATTTTTATTAAATATAGTTAAATTCAATTTTATTTTTAAACTCAATTATGTTTTAACACATTTTTACTCTGCTTTTGATAATTGAGTTCACAGTCTCTGAGAAACAGAGCAACAGATGTCTGATTTGTTTCTCTCATTCCCTCCGCAATAGCATTGATATTAATATCTCTGAAAATATCCCAATCCTTAGTGTTTATTGAACTCAAATGCGGCAAACATTTGCCACTTTTCACGTCAGCGGGTATTCGCACAAACCTACCATTCCTGCCCCCGGCGTGCACCGGCACCTCATCCAGTGGTATCAGTTCCTCTATGTGTGGCAATTGATCCACAAATTGTATTCTCTGTCTCAGCGTTGGCCTCAAGAAGTTAACCAACAGTTTGACGGACAACTCAAGCACTTTAGTCATACCTACCAAATATATCTTCAGCGGAGCGCCGGCTATATGTTTGTTGAGGAACAGCACTGTCTTCTGAAATAAGCCTCAAGTGATAGAGAAATAAAACAATTAATACTAATCAGGGTTTTTCGAGAATATTACTTATCATGAACAATATATTCAAGAGAAAACATTAATTCTATCTTGCTCACTTACTATATTCTGTACTATCAAGCGTTGTATTGTTAAAAATGACATAGATCATAAAGTTTTTCTCCTTCGCCTCAAACATTGTTTTGTAAATGTTATAAATACAGTACTTTTGTGTCAGTTTTAAAATTAAGTCCGACTTCAGTCTCAGTCCAAATGGTTTGATGTGATCCATGAGTGCACCGATTAATGGTTGGCCGAACCTAGAAGTGCCAAACCTATAGAGGGCGCCGACGGCATAGGCCTCGGACGGGAAGAATGTGTCGTCTAATTCATGGAGTCTTTCCCTATGGAAGTAATCAAACGCTTCAATAATGGCTTTCTCGGCATTCCTTTCCCTATCTGTGATAAAATTAAGTCACAAGTCAATGATCAAGGTATTTCAATTTATAAACTCACAATTATAATCATGCAAATATCTTTCAAATAACCAGTGTGAGTTTTTCACCGACTCTATATCATTATATAAAGTCTTTGCGTAATGTTTTAATACACGTTCGCGAATTAAATTCACTTTATCTTGGTTAGATATTTGACAATTTATAGTTAACTCAAAAAATACTGGTTTGGACTTAAAGTCCAAACCGCTGTTAACCAATCAAAAGTAGTTTTCAATTTTCAAATTTTACAACAATTAAAACCGAAAATCTAACGGAAAAATAGGGAAATACAGGAAAGCACTGCATATAATGAACACAAATAATTAAAGATCGTAGATTTTAAGATCAAATTTTTTTTATGACAATCTGATCCAATTATCATCAAATGGTCGATATACCTGAAGACTGTCACCAATTGATCCAATTATCATCAAATGGTCAAAATACCTGATGATTGTCACCAATTGATCCAATTATCATCAGTTGGTAAAAATATTTTAAAATGTCTATTAAAACATTGTTTATTCTGTTATTTTATAAAAAAAAGTCAAATACCTTAAAATAAAATTTATTTATTACTAGGCCAGACCTGTAAACAGACCCGTAGCCATTCCCTCCAAACCTAACATACACTGATCCTCTTATGCGTTAGCGATTTTCCCTTCATCTAACCGATATTGTAATACAAAACTAACACCCTTGTTGAAAATATGCCTAAATTAAATATACAGTATAACTCGGTTATAAGCAACATCTTGGTGCAGGGTAAATTAGTTACTAATATCCGATTTTATTTATAACCGACAGTGTTTACATTGTTTTTAAGCTACCGGTGTTTAAAAACTATTAACTAATAACCGAAATTTCTCTTATCCGGATGACTTATATCCGGATTATACTGTATTTGAATTTATTACCACTGTGATGATACAAAGATCTTTTGATTTGAATTACAGTTTAAATAATTTGTTAATGGGAAACTTAAGATATTTTGACCATTGGGTGATAATTGGATCAATTGGTGACAATCTTAAGATAAATTTACCATTAGATGATAATTAGATCAATTAGTGACAATCTTAAGATATTTTGACCATTAGATGATAATTGGATCAATTAGTGACAATCTTAAGATATTTTGACCATTTGATGATAATTGGATCAATTTCATTGTCTTTAATTATTTGCGTTCATTATATGCAGTGCTTTACTGTACATCTGATTTTCTTTGTAATGTATTTTTATTCGACTTCTGATTGGTTAACGGAAACTGCTATATAGTTGATTCAATAATAGGGAAATCTCGAGCGGCGGCTTAAGGGTTAATCAATACTCAAATGAAAAATATATTCAGAAATGAAATTAAAATAATATTCAATAAAAAGCAAAACTAAAAGCAAAAGCTAAACAACAGATGCTTTGAAACATGAAATTAAGACAATTGTCATCTGTTTTCAAATATTCATTGATTTCAAACACGAAATACAATTATCTTTTGCTTTTAATTATCATTTAGAGGACAGGAAGTCCACTATTTGTCGACCATTGAAGACAATCAACAGTTTATGCATTGATTTATAATTAAAGCAATAAATGGTTTGAATATTAAGTGAAAAAACATCTGTTTTTCAGTATTTAAGCAAAAAATGCGCAAAAAGTGGTGCAAAACATACCTTCAATGCAAACGACGTGTTCTCGTATCTGTTGGCCAAGGATTGGATCAGTTATGAGGTCCAGGAGGTCATAGATGGCATATATGGACGGGTGGACGGACTCGAAGCGATGGATCTCTTGTCTTATGGACAACGAGTTGTTGTAAAAGCTCTGATTGGAGGACACATTCACCGAAACATTGGATGCGTTTGTATTAGGGTTTGGGTTGACCTTTGGGTTGGGGTTTGGGTTAACCTTTGGGTTGGGGTTTGTGTTCGGACTTCGGATAACATTTGAATTGGTTTTCATCTGATCTGTCGGTTGTGTCGACTGTTGGGTCACTGGCTGTGAGTCATGTCTGGGCTCTGGTGTCTGTCTGACCCGCACTTGTGGTCCACTCATCTCATTGTCCATCAATTGCTTGGATATGAACTCAAGAGTTAATACTGTTTTTTGGTCTTCAGATACCACTCAATGATAACAACATTTGGTTTAGTTTTGGATTCAAATGAATAATTGTTTTCAACATTTTATAAATCATTTATTAATTGACACTAACTTTGAATGCGTTTAACATTTAAACAGAGTTTCAGTGTTTCAGTGATTCAGTGATAAACAAATCACAAATAATAACAAAACAATTGACAAAACATTTGAATAAATAAAAGCAAAAATTATTTATAAAATCATTAAATGTTTTGCTTTTTATGCATAAAATTCACTGAAAATACAAATTCATATAATTTTTGTCTCATTTGTTGTGAACTATTGGTTAAACATATAATACGTGCCATAAATTCACTTCAATTATAGCTTTCAAACATTCAATCAATTATTCATTCATTGAATGAATGTTTTGTTTAATTCATATAAAAGTTATCTTTAATTATGTTTTCAATCATTTAATTGAGATTTTGTTAACATTTTCTCACAATTTCTCTCAAAATCTCTGTTCAATAAAAACTCAATCATTTATTTCAATATAGTTTTCAAAGCCATGTTTTGTGCGTCACTTATACAGAGAGTGTGTGAATACGTCCAATCAAATATTGCCCCTAATTTACGATGGGCATTTTATTTTTATTTTCATTTCACCGTTATCATTTGCAAAAGTAATAAAAATAAGATTCTTTGAATAAATTATACCTTGATTGTTTTAAAATAAGATCACTTTTGGCGCTGAAAAGGGGGGAAACCTATATAAATAACTTTTTATAACCTTTGAGTGAAAAATACATAAAATTCTCGTTTTCTAAACATTCAATAAAATCCAAGGTTAGACCAAATGGACCCTAAATTCTGAGGCAGGTATTGATAGATATATTGCTAACACCACAGGGGAAGGGAAGGGAAAGGAAGGGAGGGGTCAGTGGTTATGATATATTATTTAATATGGACTGTATATTGAAATCATAACAAGGAATGGCAATAAAAATAAAACCGGTTTTCAATAGAAATCATTATTTATTTAACACTTATTCACAAAGAGTGACGTCTTTTGAGCGAAATATTAGTTAAAAGTTTTGGGCTTTTATTGAATTCATATGTATTTTTGTCACGTCTTTTGTGAATGAGTTTTGAATTGTAAACAAACATTGAATTCATGTTTTGTTTAAATGTTTTTTGAATTGATTTTTAAATAATTTAATTGTTTTTTAGATTTTGTTTTGTTTTTTGAATAAATAATTGAAAACTAAAAATGAGTTCAAAAAAGATATTACAAAAAGATTTGCGACAAATGATGAAAGAGAGGAAACAATTGACTCAAACCGCCGAAGAAGTGGTGCAGAAGAAGACAATTGAGTCGCCGTTGGCTCGATATGACAGCACCGGAAGACTGTCCTGTATTTTGTGCGACCAATACATCCCTTCAGACAGTGTTTGGTCACAACATATCGTCTCAAAGACACACAAAAATGTAATCAATTTTTGATTGAATTTTGTTTTCATTTTTAATTTGTTTTTACTTTTTGTTCAGAAAATAGAAGAAATGAAAAGAAAAAAGTCGTTTAAGAAATCAATTGAAACCAAAAGTATTGAAACAATTGATCCAAAGGTCGAAGAAGTGAAGCCATTATTGAAGCGAAAGATTGAATCAAATACTAAAGAAATTAGTCATAAATTAACCAAATTTTGTGATCAAATGAAAGAAGAAAACGATTCAATGCTAACCAACGATGACTTGCCATCAGATTCAGTGCCAAACAGTACTGATTCCGGTCTTCCCAACGACTTCTTCGACGACAAGTCAGCGGTGGTCGACACAAACAAACCAATAGACACTGAAGACACAGAAATGGACACCAATTCAGTGGACAATACTATACCGAAAGGCTTTTTCGATGACCCGATGATGGACGCAAAGGCCCGTAAAGTGATATATAAGGACCCAATCGATGAACAGTGGGAACAGTTTCAGAGAGTGATGGCGGAGGAGAACACTGTTTCAGAGAATATGATCGAAGAAGACGTCGAAGAATTGCAAATCAATAAGAATTTGGAAGAAATTGAAGAACAGATCGCGAATTGGATTAAAGTTAAGGATTTGCAACAAAAGGCGGAAATACTTCACAAACACATCAATGATAACAAACTTCCAGATAATGTCAAAGAAGAGAGTGATTCTGATGTCGACGAACAGGAACTCAATGTCTTCTCCAATTGGAGGTCAAGAACTGGTCTCAACTCGAAGTGAAGACATATTTTCAGTCATCAGTCGCTGTTTTTTGTCCTAATTTTCAATTAATTTAAAACTCATTTTATATTTCAATCATTTTTTCATAAATTTCTATATTTTTATTAGTTTTCAATGAATTTCGTGAAAATTGAATAAAAATTTATTTAAAAACTGTTTGAAAATCAAATCAATTGCTTATTATCTGAATATTTATAATAAACGCAAAAATCAATTCAAATTTCAACTCAAATGAATTGATTTCAAAGATTTTGATGAAATGTAAAACATCTGAAATTAAACATTCAATCATTTGAAGCAAAAAATGGCAAAAAAGTTGAATTATTTTTACATTTACTTAATGTTTAACTAATTTTTCTAATTTTAATCAATTATTCATTCATTGCTTGACTTCATCTCAAAACTATAAATATTTGATTTATGCACAGAAACTACGGAACCGGTGATTGAGTGTGAGATTCAAGTGATAAGACATTTCGGTTAAGAATATCTCGAAAATGTGTGTCAAATAAAAGATGACATCACTTGATAGGAACGGATGTTTCAATTTATATAACTATTTTCAGACACCAGTCAATGAGCCAACTCTTGTGCAAAGGGTTACTCAAGAGTACAGTAATTAGTTTTGCAATTGACTTACAATTGAAAATTGATATTCAGTTTTATTTTTAAATCATTTCCCAAACAATAAGACTTTTATTATAAGACATTTCAACACAAAATATAATGAATTGGTATTCACTTACAGTGTATTCACTAAGAGATGAGTTTCTTAACCGATGGAAAGGAAGTTCAAAATTTTAAAGCATTTATAAACAATGAAATTCATTTTTATTTACGACTGAAGTATGAATTTAAATGTGATTTTAATGGTAATACAGGTTAAACTCAAGTTATATGGATTTGCCCTGAGCTAAACGCACCTTACCTTTTATTGATTACGTTATTCAAATAATAATAGTTTTTGCTTATAAATAAATTTCACAAAATCATCCGAGTATTAAAGATTCTTGGCATGAAAAGATAATTCTATTAATTACAGCACCAAGGTCACTTACAACAAAGAGATATTGTTTTGCCTTAAATTAGGTTAATTATTGTCACAAATGATAACAATTTATGTCATTTTAGTTGAACTTATTGTTGAATTTTATTTACAAATGGAAAAACTTAAATGTGATAAATGACTTAAGATTAACCAGTGTAGTCTAATCTCTAGTCGTCCAAGATGAAATATTTAAGATGAATAATGTCTATGTCCTGAAAATACTTCCTAAATGTGACAAAACTTACAATTGTTTAAGTAATCGACGAATAAATGAATAATTGTTTAATAAAACAAAAATTCAATTCTCACTCACGAACTGACTCTGAGGTCAAGCACTGGGAATACTCGATAGGAATCCTAACATTGTTTAGGGTTTGGGTAAACCTTTTGTTGGACAGCAGTTAGTCCTCAAATGAAATGTTTGATAAATAGAGAGAATATTATTTTTATTGAGAAAAAAGTCGTTTTTATAAATAAATTATTTTTTTTGTCATTTGTTTTGCTTTTGATTCACAATCTGTCGACAAATATAATAAAAATTGATTTTTGTTTCTCTGCTATAATGTTGTGAAGAAGTGAACCCAAAATTTGATGATATTTTTATGTCTAAGACTTAGACTTAAATATATTCAGAATCCTTTTTAAATCCTATTATATTTAATGAGAAATTTTCCATAAATTTAAGCAAAAATTACTGAATTTTAATAAATTTGAATTCATTTTATAAGTATATAACAGAAAAAGCAATCAATAATTTCACTCAATTTATACAAAAGAATCTGAAAGAGCACCTGAAATGGCAAGTAAGTTCATATATTAAGGGGTATTTCAATGGAGAGCACATTAATCTATATTAAAGGGTATTTTCATGTTTGAAAGGCTTTTAAAGGGTTAAGTTTACCCCTGAGTTGAGTTTCATTGAACAGAATTTGGAGAATATTAGCCAAAAAATGATTGAAAATAATAAACAAATTTCGATCGCATTTAAAATTTAATGTTTTGTTTCCGATAAACAATTTTATCACTTATTAATTAATTACAAGATTATTATTATTGCATCGATTTTTGTGATGTTTTTACACATAATATCCATAACATTACATAATGTGCTGAAAATAACTTAATATTCAAATAAATTGAATGAAAAAACATAATATAATTTACAATAAAATGAAATGAAATGTGAAATGAATTGAAAAACAATTTTCTCGTAAAAGTATATAAATTATAATAAAGTATACATTTTTTGTATTCAATTCATTAAAAACCAAAAATAAGTTCGTTTTTCAGTTAATTAATAATTATTTGAGATTTTTGTCAAATTTCTGTTTCTCTTAAACCTTTTGTAACAATAATTTCAATAATAATATTGAAATAACTTATATTTCAACTCATTTTTACACAATTGATATATAAGTTAAAATATTCCGGCAAATGTATGAGCGCTCACTCATTCGTGATTTTTGTTATGTGTTTCACAATTACTACTGTTTTTTGTTGAATAAGCTTTTGATATAATTATAATATAATTGAACTTTGAACTTGGTATAATTCATAGACAATCTCATCATTTGTTTGTAGTGAGCATTAAATTAAATTAAAATTTCTTCAAAAAAACAATTCATTTCTCATTTTTCTCATTGATTTTCATGTGTTTTAATTAAATTAAATATTAATCAACGAAAAGGTGGCGAAAACTGTGAAATTAGGTGCAGAAGAGTGTGAGAGAGAGTGAGAGAGTATGTGTTGATAAGAAGAGTTGGAAATCACATTCATATTAATTATAATTAATTAAAAACTGCATAATATCTACACAAATATATTTGAGTTTCAATTATATCTAGTTTTTTGTCTAAACTTTTCATTAAATCTCTTGTTTTGAAGAAAAACTTAATTGTATTTGAAGTGCAAATTGACATTTGAGGTGAAAGTGAGAGAAAGGTTAAGATATTTGTCAATTAATTGTAATATAAATTAAGTAATCATTTGTTTATACAATATATTTGTATATCGTATGTAAGACGCGATTCTTATGTGAAGAGTATTTCTTTTTTTGTCTCAATTTTAAAAAAATTTAAAGTTTTGTCTGAATTTAGATTTTCTCTTCAAAAAAGTTTTAAAAACTATTTTAATTAGTCTTTTGTTTGAAATGTTTTGCAGAAGATATTCATCGTATTGGCACTCGTTCTCATTGGCACGACTTGTCTTCCTCTTCACTCCCTTTCCCATATAATTAGTGTTTATTAATATTACAATTAAATGCATTCACAATATTGTTATCAAATGAATGTATGTTTTAATGTTATAATCGATATTCAATTATTTGATTACAAATATGATATGAAATCGGAGTTTAAGTAAAATTTCTTAAAATTTCGATCTTATCTCAGATTCTCTTCAATTGTATTGGTTTTGAAAATAATTGAATTGATTCTCAATTTTGATAAACATATGTGTATTCATTGATGATATGCTAATTAAATGTCACTTCATTTCATTCATATTTTCATTTTTTGAATAATCAAAAGAAAAATAATAATTTATATTTAGTTTTTTCATTTCATTTGAAATTGTATTAAATGTAAAATAATTTTCTTCATCTAAAGTACAGTAAATGATAGGCAAAGAAAAAAAAGTTTTTCAATCACTGAAATGTGTTTTGTTTTTGGTCTGAATTGCGTGAAAACTTTCTTTATATCTGATTATAACTCATAATTGGAAGACAGACTAAAAAACATAAGACAATAAAATCATAGCTTTTCCTAAAGAAAGTCATAAAATCTCTCAAACGATCGAAAATTCAAAAACAAGTTATATATTATTCAAGCGATCGATACGTTAGAGGAAAAAAATGTTGAGTTTTTATTGCACTAAAAATTTCTTTCTATTATTTCTTAATAATCACTAAAACATAATACAAAACACTTTCAAAAGAAGTTGTTTTCAGAGTAAATGTCAGATATTTTGGTCCGAAAAGAGAGAGAGAAAGAAAAAAAAACACAAAATAATAGATAAAAGAAAAATCTAATCAAAAATGAACTCAATTTTCATTCAATTAATTTGTATTTTTCTCCGGAATTCATGTGCTTTTTGATCATTGATTAGTCGTTAGTTCAAAAGTGAAATCAAAAATATTTTGCATCAATCGTATTGTCATTAAACTGTGTTTACACACAAAATCAATCAAAAACTTCAATACGTTTTCATAATTGAAATCAAATTTTTACATCTCTTGGTCTGAAATATATGTTTGGATTGTCTTCAAGTGTTTCTCGTATTAAATATCATATATTAAGAGTTGGCTTAATATAAGTAAAGCTCATTAACAGTGTGTTAGACATCACCAGAAATTTACATTTCATTTCAGATAATACTATAGTTTTTATAATTATTTCTTATGTTTTTGTATTTCAATTAAAGAATTGTTTTTTTAGTTATTCTGACGGAAGACTCCTTTCAACTCATGAATGACTCAAACAATTGTTATTTCAATAAAACTCAAAGACTTTAATGAAAAGAATTCATAAAAACACAAAAAGCAGAGAAAAAAGGTTTGGGTTTTCAGGCATTGCATTACATTTGCAGATAATTTGAATAAAAGCGAAAGCGTTTCAGCTCTAAGGATATGAAATGAAAATTTGTTTTTAAAATGACAGGTATTTCACACCAAAAGTATATATTATACAAAAAGATACAAAAAATCGTAACACAAATGTGATTCTCATAACAAATACACTAAAAGTGTTTTCTTCTGATTTCCTTTGAGACTGGAATTCAAATTTGAGCCGACATTCAGACCTTCAGATCAATATTATTAACAAAATTATGATTAAAGCGATTACAAAACCATTTCATATAAATTTCTGTTTGATTTATAAATATTTAATTTCAGTTTTTGTCAAAATAATTGATGAGATATGAGATGAAGAGCTATACGTATAGTGGAGTATAAGTCAGTTATCTATCGGTTCTGTTCGTGACTATAACCCAAAGGTTTTCATTTCATTTTCAGTCATCTTTTACTATAATTATTTGTTCACTACTTTATAATTATTGAATAATTTTTTCTCCTATTCAACAAAATTCATGAATAGTTCATGAATTCATGTCCTCTTATGTCCCCTTTTTTCCACTATAAGAGGAGATATAGCTTTTATGCCAAGCATTTACTTATCCTTATTTGCATTGAAATAATTTTCATCAATTAATTCAGTTTTGTTTTTCACTTTAAATCTGAGTATTATTTGAGAAATAATTTAAAAACAGTTTATTCAACAAAAAAATATTGCAATTCTTGACTTAAAGACTGATTTTGTTAACGAAAAGTAAATAAATTATTTAATTGTTTTTAAAACAAATGCTATTTTGAAGAAAAAATAAAACATTTTAATTGAAATAAAATATTTATAATTAAATGAGAAATGAATTTAAATTTGAATTTTTCTGAAGGGTTTCTGAATTTGAAGATAACTGTTGTCTAAAATAAACAAATGTCTGAAACAGAGAACAGATTCTGAAGCACTCACTGAAAGAGAACAGGAATGGGATTTAAACATTGATAGACTGAAAGTGAATTTCAATCACATAATCATTTTACATGGGATTAGGATATACTAATCCGATCTAAAGCTTTGATCCGAAGACTAAATTCAGGGAAAATCAAAGTCAAAAACATAATGTTTTATATTTTACATCACTCTTTTGATTCAGAGTTAACACAATAGTTAGTAAAAGTGAGATAAAAATGCAGTAATAATAGCAAAAATTGTTCAGTTGTTCCCATCCCTGCCATTCCCTCTTCGTGTCAATCGATATCAAACTAAATGTTAATAATTTTCATTAAAAGACACATAAATTGAATGAAAATAATGATATCTAACTGAGCTATAAGGGTGTGAAAACAAATTTTTGATATATGAACACAAAAATTAGTTTCAAAAACCTTAACAAATAAACAAAAGGAGGAAAGACTGATAAAACGGATAAAACGGGTCATTTATATTCTTGAAAGTCTCTAAAGGAGTCCAAAGTTTTTATTATAAAAATCTTTTGAAAGAATAAATTTTGTGCAAAATATTCAATGAATTGATGTTTGAGTTCATTATAAGTGATAATAATTTATAAATAACTATAATATTGAAAGAAATTGTGAAAACATTGACAGACAATAGGTTTTTATGCAAAAAATTGAAATTTCAATTATTATTATGTAATTTCTGGCGATATGTTTCAACTCAAAGATATCATTAATATTAAATATCTATCACAATTCAATTATCTGTGTATTCATTGAAATGAAAAATTAATTAATAATTTAAATACAAATAATTTAAAACATTATTAAACCTAAAACTTAAATAAAAATTAACGATATTTTTAAAAACAAATAATTTACACAAAAATAAGTCTAAAATACCAAACATTTTGATTCAAATATCAAACACTAATTTTGAAAATTAGATAAAACGGACAAAAATTTACTTCAATTTTCTCAATAATCAGATAAAAAACAATTGATATTTATATTTAAGATTATATTTATATATAATGTTTGTATTTATTTATAAAAGTCTATCCTTTTGTGAGATTTCTTCCCTCAAAACACAAGAACTTATGTTTAAATAAGAGAATAATATATAATAACAATAGTTTTACTCAAAAAATATAATTAACACCAAAATTGTTGTATAAGTAAATGTAATAATAGTATAAACCGATGGATGAGTCCTTTGTTTCGCATTTCATATAACAGACAAATAATTGTAATTATATTCAACACATGTTTAAAATAAATATTTTTTGCTTTTGTTTTAATGTAAGAAATCATTAATTTTTTTCATATGTGAAACAATCTATTGCTTTGCTTTCAGTTTTGTATTTTTCTAATTCAGACATTTTCAACACAACACTAATTATGAAATTTATTAATGAAATTGAGTTTTAATTTTGGTTTTGAAAGAGTATTTTCGAGAAATTTGTTTCAATAATAATACTCTAACTTTTCACCCTGTCGTTCACGTATTGTGTTTAAGCTTTGTTTCAATAGATGTTTGAATTTATTAGTAATTGATATGAAATGTCTAAACAGTATTGCACTAAAAATATCTATTGATTATTACTGTAAATAACTATCAATTAAATACTTTTTTTGTTTGCCATAAATGAAGTGAAATATTATTAATCAATAATTGTTTGTCGAAAAACATTTAAAATTATATAAAACTTGTGTTTTGTTTGTTATCACAAGCTTTGTGTCGAAAACGTTGAGAGTTTTCAATAGTTTTTTCATAATTAGTTGAAATATATTATAGTTTTTTGAAATAAATTAATAATTAATTGATTGATCACATCATACGATCAGTTAATCGCTGGTCCACTGCTTTCATAAGTATTTATAATAATATCCAATATTTATATACAAAATAACAGTTAAGAACAGTTTGTATATAAAGAAGATTAAGACAAATAGATGTATAGATGAAGAAGATATAGAAGATTGAGAAGAAGGTGCGATCAGAAGAGCTCTTCCATAACCATTCAAATCAATAAATGCTTAATTAAAAGCAATTTTTTGGCATTTCGTCCATATTTACAGCACTTTTAGCTCTGAAGGTGTAGTCAAGTGTTGTAAATGTCTTTTGAATCAATAGCTAAAACACCAATCAATAGTAAAACCAACAGATTTTTGGATAACTGTTTGGCAGCAAAACAAATGCTTTTTATGAAAAGCAAAACTTCTTTTCTTTAAAAAACTTTGAAATAAAGACCAAATAATGTGAACAATGGGAACAGTAGTGGAACAGTTGTGGTACACCAGAAGAGTTGACTAAAAACTGAAATTAAAATAATTATTGAAAAAATTAGGATTTTTTGGCAAAACTAATGTTAAAATAGTTTTCATTTAAAGCGATTTCATATGACTTACCCGAACAACAAGAGTCTGAAGTCTATTGAATGTTTGAATGGCTTTGAAATTAGCATAAAAGCCATGTCAGCCAAGGGTTACATAAAGAGAGACTATTTTAAAGGAGACGTGGGTATAGTCTTCCATAAAAGAGGAAGTTGAGCATTTTGTATGCTGTAATGAATGAAGACACATTGTTATTAACACATATAGCATACCAGTGCTCGTACGACAGCGCTCAGCAAAAGTAATCAACACAAGAGACACTCTTATCATAGATATTGTGAATAAGAGTTAGGAATAAGAATAGGAAAACAATTGCAACAAATTTGGTGACAGACAAAACACACATACAGTTATATGACTGCAGAGCTAACAACCCTATCCTTGCACTGGCTTTCCTCTACACTCAAAAGCTATAACTTAATTAACTTTTATATAACTTTATATTTGAATAATTTATTTGAAATAAAATAAATGAATAAAAAATTTAATTTACATTTAATTTTATGAACAAATCGTTGGAAATGATAAAAAATGTTACCAAAAATGAAATAAACATTTTCTTCAAAATTGAATTTCAATTTTATAACTGAAAACAAGTTTAAACACAAATTTAAAGTTGAGTTCAAATTTGATTAAAAATGACTGAAATGAAGTCAAAATCTATTATTTGAATGAGAAAATCGACATTTCCTTTGCATCTCTGTTAAGGAAAATGAATTGCTTTTAAAGGATATTCTTTGAAATAACTTATAAATGAATTTCAATATTCTTTAGTGTCTGAGGAATTGAAACCAATTTTTTATTTCAATATAAATTACTTTTCCGTATGAATACAGAAACTGTTTTCTTGTTGTATACCTCTTCAACAATAATTCAAATATCTTTGAAATTTTGATTTTTTTTCAATCGCTTTCTCGTCAAAGAAAAAGCACTTTTGATAAATGATATGAAACAAAAATCATCGACAAGTTATTACTTAATACTAAAGTGAATTAAATTTTCAATTATTTTCATTTCTCTCATTTATTTTTCAATTAAATTTTGTTTTTTACTTATTATATAAGAAATGTTAAATGAATTTTGAAAACAGAAACAAAAAAGGAGTATATTTTTTGATAAATAGTTTTTATGATAAAGAGATTCGCAATTTTGATATTTGAATAATAGTTATCATTAAAAGACATTTAAATTATTAATAATTTTCATTAAAAATACAAATAAATGACTAATAATTACATCAATTTTTGTCTCAAACAATATTATAATTAAAATTAAAGAGAAATTTATTTACTATTACTATAGACTACAGACTATAGTATTAATGGTCTGAATATTAATCTAAAAAATTATAACTTATTATTATTACTGAGAGATAAAAGCTTTGCAAACGTTTTGATGCAAATTAAAAATACCTTCAATTTTGGCTCAAATATTAATTAATACTAAAATGTTTTAATTCAAACCATAATATACTTATCAATAGTATTTAGATTTGAAAAGCATTTGTCTCTCAGTTTATACTCAAATACTTCACATTATTTTCTACTAATAAACAAAAGGAAACGGAAATCAAATGAAAGGAAATTTGTGTTCAATTGATATGTTTTGTCAAAAAACCCCAAATATTTAGTTTTATTTCTTATAATTTTCGACTCATTTTTCAAACATCTCTTCATTTAGTCGTTTGTTTTGAATAAATAAAGTTATAAATAGTTTTCAATCATTATTTCGTAGACATTATGCAAATGACTCATAAAAACTAAATCATTAATAGATTTAATAGTAATTTGAAGTAAAAATTTGATATAAGTTTTCATATAATTATTTCAATGAATATTTGATATCAATTTTTTAAGATCTGATTTTTCGGACAACTATTTGTTGAGTAATAGTAATACTGATTAGAAATCTTTCAAAAAACGAGTTTTCCTTTAAAAGTAATAAAACCTTCAAAAGAGAGAGGATTTTATAGAAAAATAATAAAAAATTATTCAAAACAACAAAAATTATATTTTCATCCATTTGTTCACAAAATAAATCTAAACAAGCAAATCGTTTACATTTTATACCCCTCTCATAATTTATAAATCTAATCAAAGTCTTGATTACTTAAAACTAAAATCAAAGATAATTAAAAAAATCAATTAAAAAATAATTTAAACTAAAATTAATGACAAAATCTAACAAATAATAACATCAATGAGAAACTAAAACTTAAATTCAATCCAATCATCAAATTAATGACAAAATCAATAAATAAAACTAAAAAAACAAATCCTTTGTCAAGACTTTGATATTTAATAAGTGCTTAAAAACTAATAATTATTTTCAATAAATATTTAGTCTAACTATTGATAGGAATATAAATCATCACTAAATCATGAATTATCTAAAGATTGAGATAATTATATAGTAATCCAAAACAAACAAACGAATCACACGTTTCTCTAAACAATTAAATTAAATGTTTTGTACATTGAATTGAAATCAAAAAATTAAAAATACTATTAATGACCGAAGAATTGAATAATAATTTGTTTTATCTTTAAATAACTTTTGCTTTTCTTAAATGAAAAACAAAACTCTAATCCCAATCACAGTCTTGTCTTAGAGTTAATAATAAGATATCTAACAACGACTGGATCGACGAGAGCTCACAATCATCCGAACCATTTTTACTCTTAGAGTTGTTAATGAAATACTTGTTTATCATAATTAAAATCATTTCAAAAATATATTTAAGTCTAAAAAATGTCAAAAAATTGGAAATTTCTTTGCGATCAATGAAATTGTGACTAAAATTGTCGATAATTTTCACGACATTTATATAAAACGAGTGAAAGGTTTTGCTGTTGAGAACAAAAACATGTGTCAAATGTGACCAAAAAATAAGAGAATAAATAAAAGTAAACAAAAAAAATTAGAAATAAATATAAAAAACAAAAATAAATATCGATTTTGTTCTCTAATGGCTATGACTTTAAAACTCAAGTAACGATCAGTTGGCCAGAGATTGTGAGCACTTTGTCTTCATTTCCCGAATGGGTTCAGAAAGACTCGTGTAATACATGTTTGACTGCATTTATAAAACTATACTTCAGTCCGAAGTACTGTTTGTTTTGCAGATATTTATCAATAATTTTTTACAAATATTTCTTATAATAACTGATAAAATAGACATTGAATTGATTCTGAATAGATTTTGTATGGATTCGTACGAATCGGGTCCCAAAAAGTCGGTATAATTTAGTTGTAATTGAATATTAAGTGAACTCAACCACCAATAAGTCGCTGGCAATCGACTCAATGTATTGTATTGTCAGTGACTAATAGGGTGTGAATTTGCGATCTGTCTTATTCTTGTTGCCGTTCTCCACACACCCGACGCCGGTGACAGTGGTCGGGGCCGCACGGATTTTGGTCGTCATTGGCTTAATATTTCTAGAGTTGAAGACGTTGTTGAGGTCGTGAGTTGTGAAAAGGGCACCCGAAAGGGTGGTTGCGGGGACTGCGGCAGCCAATTGAGTCAAAGGAATTGCCATTGGATTGGAGGTGAGGCGGGTCATTGTCGCACTGCTTGCATTTGCTGACAAGGATGGGTCGAGGGTCAGGTTCTTGTGTAATTCCATGCTATATATGGAGGAGAGAGAGAGAAAGAATGGGATAAATGATTGCTATTTTGCCCAAAACTAAGGTTTAGAAGAACAGACAAAACCAAAAGTATAGACCAAAACCATAGTTTAAAAACAGAGATTAGGTTCGGGTCTTAATTGCACTGTTATTCTGCTAAATAGTAATCAGTTTAAGGGGAGTGGAGGGACAGGTGATTAACAATTCAATGCAATGAAGACCTGAATCCGCTTTGAAATGAATTTTGAATAATTTGTGCAAATATTTATGCAAAGAGTCTTCACATTTGAAGTGTTAATAGAAATGTTGAAATTTGTGTCAATTATTGTCAGAAAGCAATCAAAAAATGAAATAAATGTAAAATAATTCAAATAATACGGAAAATAGCGATCAGTTTATGCAAAATATAGACACTCTTTGACTGAATAATAAATTATTGTTTGTTTAAAACAAAAACAAAAATTAATCAAAAAATAGTGTGAAATCCGATCGCAATAAAGGCTATAATCAATCATTTCAGGCAAAAGTAATTAAAACACCACTAAAACCAAGAGTAATGTCCAGTCAGTCAGGGTTTGGACGTAACCAACACTAATGGACACAAACTGCAAGGCTTTGAGTGCCGTTTGACTGATGTTAACGAAAAGAGAGAAAAACATTCATTCCTATAGTTTATAGTAATATCTAAAGCAATATCTCTTTGAAATCAAATGTTTTGTGAAATAATATGAAAAGGATTTCAATATTTAAGTCAAGACTTAATAAATGATTAAAACAAGAGTGAAGTCTAAGTGAATGTGAAAAACAAACCAAAGATTGAGATAATTTGCCTCAAAATTAATTTCATTAATAAATTGGACATAAAATGAATTGAATGAATGTCTAGTCTAACAGCGTTTGGAAAGTGCAGATCAAAGGGTGCGAAATGAGTTGTCGGGTTAGAGTAAGGGTTAAAATGTGACACAAATTAAGACGAATGGATTGATTTTGGGTTTATATGTATTAAATGTAAATTTGTTGCGGTATTGGTCTGAGAGTACATTAATAATCATTAGATTCACAATTGAATTGAAAATTATAACTGATATTAATTTCCACATAACTATTGCATGTATTGTGGGTCAGGTGTCTAGAGATTCATTTCACTAATGATTTAGTGCTCAGTTTTGGTGAAATATTTTTATGTATTTTTTGCAGTAAAATGTTTTTTTGTAATGACTTTATAAATAGAGATTAACAGAGATAACACTATTGAAGAAAATTGTATTGAAAATAGAAATAATGTATTGAAATGTCTATAAAGTAGAGGCAGAGAGCACTGGTATGAGAAAAAAAGAAAAGAGAAGGGAAGGGATGAAAAAATAAAGAGAATGGAGTCACTGAAGAGATGGGAAATAAGTGGTGAGAGAGGGAGAGAGAAAGGGGGAGGGGAGAGAGAGAGAGAGTGAGAGAGAGAGAGAGAGAGAGAGAGAGAGAGAGAGAGAGAGCTGAAAGAAGTGCAAAAAAAGTTGAGCTAAAAGTAATTTATAGTAAATAATATGTGATTACTGGCATTGAGTGTGACTACAAAGCACTAGTATTTGAGGGCAATGTTTGAGAGATTGATATATGATTTACAGTAGTAGTAGTGATCAATGCGATGGTGTGGCACAGGAATAGACAACATATAAGAGAGACAATGATTACTAAAAATCTGTTCAAATGTGAAAATTTATTCAAAATTGTGAAAACATTTCAACAAATCATTTGATTTTCTATTATTTATAATAAATGTTTCGACAAATGAGTAAAAATTGTTTCAATAATTGATTGTTGAAATGAAATAAAATATTTTCTCAATAATTAAATGATTAATGAATTCAAAGATTAATTAATTTTATAAATCATTTCTCTAAAGAGTTCTCAAAATAATACTAATATTAATACAAAACTACAACAAAACCCTTAAAATACTTAAGAAATAGTGAATCAATAAATCGGTTGGAAATGAAGAAAAAAATCTATAAATTTTGAAAAATAACAAAAACTACTAATCTTTGAGATATTTTTGCTCAAAACCTTCAAACAAATGACAGAAAACTATAGATTTTAATGATTTATTACTCTTTCATCAAATAAATCATAAAAACATTTACGGATTACACATAAACTCAAATATATTTATAATATGTTTGAAAATACATAAAAATAAATTCAATAAACACTAGTGAAGGGAAACCGCAATAAAATATGCAATAAATTTTCACATTTGAAAAACTAAACACTGATTTTGTAATAACAATAATCAGAAGCCGTTTGTTATGAATAGGGATTAGATTTATGTAAATTTGGATTTGAAATCAATTAGTGGATGAATGGGACGCACAGTTAGTTTGGAGTGAAAGGAGTATTAGTAAAGAGAGAAATAAATGGATGGTTTGATAAAGTGGTAGATCTTCGGCAAACACCTCAACAACATCTCCAAACAACGTCCCAAACATTGGTTTGAAGCCAAAGCTCTCTCGAGTTGTCTGTCTGTCTGTTCGCAGCGTTTTATCCCAAGAATTATGTCTTGTTTTTGCTCTTCATATCATATCAGCAAAGATGAGCTCAAATATAATCCTCACATATATATTGATATTCTGTTCACTACTCGTAGTCTTTATACAAAACAAACACAAAATCCTTGCAAATATTTTGCACGCATTTTATTAAACCCTTTTTCAGTAATAAATATGTTTTTGTCGCCAAATTTGATCACTTGAACAGTGATTTCAATCATTAGGTAATAAATAATTAAATTTTTAAATATAAATTGCGTACAAAATAGGTTGAGTTGAAGAGTGGTTGGGATCAGTGGATCAGTGGATCTCTTTTCAAATACATTGTTCAGTATTTAATTATACCGACTCTACCGACGCCACACAACTACTAATTATGTAATTCCCAAACGTATTGTACAAAATCAATGGCTCTGTCTGTCTCTCTGTGCTGTTTGAACTCTATTCCCAATTTATATCACAATTTTTTCATACACTTTCATTGATCTCATCGATTGGTTAAGACATCGATTCAAAGGTTTTAAACAAATTTAAAACAAATATTAAACAAAAATGAATAAAAATTTTATTTCAAAACACATTGTAATTGAAATCAGATTTTGTACTAAAGTCTCAAAAATTGAAATTCAAATCAATTTATGATTTGTTTTCGCGAATAATAAGAGAAAAATGATTAACGAATAGGAAATCAAAAACAAATAAAACAAATGATTAGATATTTAACACAACTTTTGGACAAAACTAAAAAATATTGTCATTAAATCTGAGGACATATAAAGAGATGACTAAATATAGAGTCAATGTTTGAGAGTTTGTCGCAGCGCTGGTGATAGAGAGCGTCAAAGCGTCGGGAGTTAAGCTGTAAGCTGAATGTGAGCACTCTTACCTGGTATTGATTAGGTATTGCGCCAGATTTATAGACTCAGGTGTGCCTGAGATGGCGACCGCTCTATCCTTTGAACCTTCTTCTGAGTTTGAGATTTTAATGGTGGCGCCCGAGAGTTGCCTGCAATGCACAACAGGCCAGTGATTAGTGTCAATCCTTACCCGACTGTCCAACTTATTGATTGTGACACTCTGTGAGAAGTCTTACCTAATTTCATTAATTTTGGCACCACCCTTCCCTATTATACACCCGATTAGATCATTGGGTATACTCATCTCGGTGGTGGCTGCGGCTGTAGTGGCCAAGGCAGCAGTGGCTGCACCGGATTGGCCCAGACTATTGGCTGCTGCCAGAGTTGCCAGGGCTGGAGGAAAGGGTATGGATATTGTTATTGCAAACGGAAAACAGTATTGAAATGAAAACTGTCTTTGAATTCAATGTCGAAAAATAATTTTTGGCAAAAAATTGAACGAAAAAATGGAAACAATTGCCAGAAATGTGTGAAAATTAGTGATTATTTTTGAGAGGAAAGGGATTTTCAAGTATTAATCAAATTATTGCCAAAAACTATAGCTTTGTTTGACTTATAAACCAATTAATCAATAATTATGACAAAAATCTGTTCATTGATTGACATTAGAAGGAATGGATTGAACGAAACAAGCGATTCAGGGATACCTTGAGGGTTGAGGGTCCCAACGTTGTGCCCGGGAAGGAGAGGGGCATGCTGTAACGCCAGTCTATGCAGTTTGGTCAGCTGTTATGTCATGTTTGGCCACACAGGTAGGAGAGTTCAAAAGGAAAAAGAGGATAACAATGAGTAAACAAATTTGAGTTTTAATTAAGCGTTTTGTCAATTATTTTAACACTTTTTGTCTGAAAATAGTGTTTAAGTTAATAATGAATTGAAAGTTATTTGCATTTGTGTTGAAATGAACTGACATTTGCTATCATTTTATAGTTATATATAATTATTGATTAAGTAATTCATTGATAGGTCTGAAAGTATAGATGATTTGGTTTTGACATGAATTTCAATATTCGTTCACTTCTTACCAAATAATCATTAAATCCAACCATTAATTGAAGAATAGGTTAAAGTATTTCTAATTAATTAGTGTTTGATAACAAAAACTCAAATAACGTGCGAAAAGGTAATCATTAAATGAGTTATTATTTTCAATAAATGTTAGGTTTTTGTCAAAAATATAAGACAAACTCAAAACATAAGAGACAAACAACACATGCATTGAATAAATGTTAGGAAAAGAGTATTAGTATTGAATTGTTTTTGGATTGAATGAAGAAAAGGATTGATTTTGATATAGGATTTGATCAACATTTAAATCGTTGTATAATATCGGCGGAGTATTTCCTGGTATGGGCTGGAGAAGGGTTGGCGGATATTGGCGGACAACTGCACTGGACTATACAGTGTCTTGAGGACAGGCGGATAAAAGTGAGAGTTGAGATAAAAAGTGATGTTTTGGAGTAAAAGTTTTTGGGAGAAGAAGACAAACATAAAGTTTTGATGTTTATGTAAAAATAACTTACAAAAGCAGTGTTTCCAATCTGCAGCCCCGATGCAGGAAAGGACTCCACTAAGCCGTGACACTGTTGATCACATAAACCCTGTCAGTTATTTGGACGGGTATAGGAACCGAATGTGCTATTATTGCTATTATTTGCTTCAGAAGTAGTACTTCTTTGTTATTTTAGAGCATTTCAATCAACAAACAATTCGGACATTACTTTAAAGACTTGTTTATCATTTGGAGTGCATTTTGGGATTTAATTAAGGGTTTGCTTTCATTTTGGGCTCTCATTTGGGGTTTCAATCATTTTCTCGGGTTTTTAATTGTTTTTCACTTTAAATATGATAATAAGTTATAAATTAAAATAAATAATGAATTAATTAATTAAAACTGAACTCAATTTTAGGGTTTAATTAAAAAAACAGCTCTAATAACACATGCATTGCTTTTTGTGTTAAGCATTGCATAACAGAAGCACTTATTATAGCAAAAGACCAAAATCGACATTCAAACTGATAGGTCTGGCCAACCAATCAATCAATCAATACTCACATCCGGGTGCGGGATTGCGTATTGTCCTTGTATTGTATATGCCTGTCCGCCAGCAAATATTACTGGAGGCATAGCCGGCTTAGGACGGTATGGAATTGTTGCGCCTTTTGGTGGAGACTAAACATAAAAATACATTAAATTTATTAATAATTACTAAACAAACAAAATTGACATAAATTTAAAACAAATTCAATGAATGCACACAAGAGTTAAGTTTTTCTTGTGTTTAAAACCCCAAAACAAAATACTCTCTGAAGTAAATAATGAGATATTTTTTTAAAGTAATAATAAATATATTCATAAATCAATTCATTTGTGAATCTCTTGATAGTGTAAATGGTGTTCACATTTAGTGAAGACTTTGTGTGAAAAAAATCTCTCTTTTTGTTTTGACAGTGAATATGAGTTTTCATTCAATAATTTATTGCTCAGAGCTTTTAATTTAAGTATTCTTTGAGATAAGGAGTACTAAAGAGATCTAAAACAACATCTGATGGTCTGATAACTTAAAAAATCAAAGACGAAAACTACAAGAGAGGAGTAAAAGATAAATTAAAAGCACAACAAACACTGTGTTTAAGATTTTCATCGATAATAAAAATGTTGTGAAATCTTTGGATTAAATCCCAAAACGACAAAAGAAATGATTGAATCAAAAGCAAACACTTGCACTAAAACACTGACTGCTCTTCACTTAAAGTTTCAATTAATTTATTTCTTGTATTTTTTTTTGTTTTGTATTTTATGCTGACTTAAGTGATAACAAATTTATAACAATTTTTGTCTGCTTTTCATTATTTACTCATTTTTGGTATATTTTATGTTTGCTTTCATCAAAACAAAACTGAATTGAATTCAAACCCAAAACTAATCCATTCTTTTCAACAATGAGTTTATATTTTTATACTATCTATACATTATGTTCAGATCAGTCAGCCCTCAGGCCTACTCTCTGTGTATCTGATGAGCACAACCCCGGCCTCTAGAAAATGAAAAACATTGCGTTCGACAGGTTTGTGAACCCATGCTATGAAAAAGTAATGCTTTAGTGAATGAATCATTGAATCGATAGATATTGTATTCAATCTAAGACTAAAAGCACTGGAAGTCTGAGAGCAGTAGAGATGATCGAAAAGTGGATCCAAAGATGAGACACGAGTTGCGAATCTGTCTTCCCTTTTGAAGACACTTTCAATCAATCGATACAAAACTCAACAATTCATGAATGCATTGAAAATATTGATTCACTTTTTAAAATCTCACGTTTTGTTACTAATCCTAAAAATCGTGAATCGATTTCCTCAACATTTGTTATAACTTACTCTCAGTTTTGTCATTACATTAATGGTAACTAAAAATTCATTAAACATTATATTAAGTCTTCAAATGATTCACATTTAGGGCTCGTATAAAACCTTTTGGTAATAATAGACATCAATTGTTTCATAAATATTATGTGATTTCTGTTTATTCTTAAGTATCGATCTATTACTCTCCCATTCCTCTCTATCCCTTACTCCCTCCCTCCCATTCCTATCTCTCTCTCTCTCTCTCTCTCTCTCTCTCTCTCTCTCTCTCCTCCCTTCTATTCTCTACATGTTTAAGTCAAATAATCTTAAACTTATTGAGGGCTAAGGACTGAACCCTAAAATCTATGTACTATTCGTCTAAAAGTCGATAAAACGGTGCAATAAATGTCTGACACAATACTATAGTTGGGATTTGAGATCCAATTCCGAAATTGCTTTCAATTTATTATTAGTGAAGAATTGCATTAAATATACAGTAATTCAAAGTCATGTCAATCAGGAATTCATTTTTAATGTAAAAAACGAGAGAAAAAGAGAGAAATTTCACAAAAAGCTCAGACATTAACTAAAATAATATAAGGGATAAGGCGTTGGGTTTGGGGTTTGATGTGTAAAAAGAAATTCGTAAAAATTATCATAAATATTGGATTCTGTAGTAAATGACTCGAACAGTGAGGAAAGGGAGAGTTCACAGAGCGCTCAGGAATTTTAAATTAAAGCCAAATTACAATTTTGGGACAAAACCTAAATCATTGAGAAATTATGGTTTAATTGCTATTCACTCTAACATTGATATGAAAACTACTCATTAGATCACAAGTTATAATAGTTTTTGTTTTATATATAATATTAAATGGATTTTCATATAAAAGACAATTCATTTGCGGCTCAACTCTGAACGCAATAATTATATGAAATATTTTGAATCACTTTTATCACAAGAATCTCTGATTTTGACAAAAAATTTGCTGAGAATTCAGAAAATTTATTGACAATCAGTGAAAACATTGAACAGTGAGTGCGAAACAATTGTCTCCGAACCTATTGATTGAGTGCCAAATCTTAATCTATTGTAAGGAATGGTGAGATTCTGACATTAAATCAACATTTCATCAAAAAATACAATTAAAATGTCGTCTAAACTAACAATACTTTGAGTGAATTGTTTCAAATGAGAAAATAGTGAACCAATAATATAGTGATAGTCTTAGACACGAGTCGATTGCACTCTAATCACAGATAATGTCAATAAAAACACAGTTATCTTAAGCATTGCTGTGTTTGGCCACTGTTTGCCCAACACTTCCAGAGTATGCAAGTCTTGGAGAAATCTAATTATATCAGAGTTTAGCAAAGGTTTTGATACCAGAGTCTCATTCAATAGACTATCGATTGAATAAATATTTTATAAAAAATATATTGAATTCAGAGTTAAATTGAATTCACATTTAAACCTAACATTAAAATCATTTATCGATTGAATATTCAATCAATTAATTAGAGTCTAAATAATTGTCATCTCATTAGTATTGGACATAAAAAACCAAAGCACTCATCGATGTGTTAAATGGTATTAATCGGCAAATGGTCTGTAATGCCTGTGCGATACACACCTCCATCATTACACAACAAATCTGATAAATGCATTTTGTTATTGACTCTGAACTTCCGGATACTGTGACCGCTCTCTCAGTAGAGTTGGGTAACATCTCACTGGCCACTTGGATTGTGGCACCGGTTATCTGAAACAATCAATTCATTAGTCATTTTGTAATTTGTATACAAAATCCGATCAATACTTCTCTAATTTCTTTTATTTTTGCGCCGCCTTTACCAATGAGAGACCCGCACTGCGAGGCCGGCACTATCAGCCGAAGCGTGACCTGAGGTTTGTTTCCTATCTGAGCGCCGGGACCACTAGTGTTCTGGACATCCTTTTGTCAAAACAAAAGTCAATTAAATGTGTAATCCTTTAAATGAGTGAATCATTTGAATACTTCTTCAAACTTTCTGGCAATGAGTGAAAAGGCTTTAAGTATAGCCTCTGTAGAGCCGGTGACCGTCACGATCCGCTCCGGACACGACCCGTCGGAAATGTTTATTTTGGCACCACTCTGGCAGACGCACAGGTATTCAAGCAATTAGGCAAACAATAGGAGTCATTGAGATCTTGTAATACAAACCTCTTCACGAAATTTTTTAATGTTGTCCCCCTTTTTGCCAATAATAGATCCCACCTCCTATTTGTTGGGAAAAATACGGTTTAATCTAAATATAAGTTTAAGTAATGTCTAAACAAATAAATAAATAATGTTTTGACTCAAAAAACAAATAATTATTTAATATTTGAAATGAAATCTAAACTAAAAACTAATAAATACTGATTGAGTGAGAAATCTATTGACAAAAGAAATGATTGAAAACTAAAATAAACAAATCCATCACTCGATGCAAAGATTGTGTAAGAAAAGTGTGATCTATCGGTGCTGTCGTCGGTAAGGATGAGTTTGCAACCACTGAATATCGTCAGCACATCATTAAAACCCAATAGAAATGCAAACAATTTTGCAATTTTAGGGCAAAAATCGATAAAAAGAGTTGTTTTTGAGACAAACGTTGAGTTCCAGCAAACAATCGATGTCTCAATTCTGTGAAGAGTTTTGGACTCAATGTTAATAATTTACAGAATATTCTGTAAATATCTGTTTTCTGTGCGATAATAGACTGACACTACTGTGCCGTTAAAGACAATAATTAGTGAAAATGTTATTCTTAAACAACAATAAAATATTTAAGCACTTAATGGGTCACTCATTTCAGACATTTCTATACAAAGTCTTAATTAAATTTTATTTTCAATTTTGGATTAAATTATAAACAGATTAACACTTATTCGCAGTGAATATAAACGAAACAATTTTTCTTCAGTTACTATCAATTCAATGCATGACTAGAGTAAGGGTTTTGTTTGAAAAATCAATTCAACTCTCTTTGCATTAAGTTATTCATTGAGATGAGAGACAGATCTGTCATTCCGTAAGTGTTAAGTATTATCGCATTTAAATGTCTGTTTTAGATGTGAGTAGATGTGATCACAATCCATGTGATCTGCTCTTAAATTTCTTCAATAGGATTACCGGCACTGATATTATATAATATCATATATGCAGACAAGGAATACATGAAACTTCAGTACTCTTTCTCTTAACACAAACGTCTGAATAAGTATTTTGATTATAGACTAGTAATCATTGATCAATGGATTTGAAGTAAATCATCAAAAAGTAATTGATTTGTCAATAAATAATGAGTTTTAGTCAACATTTAGATCAATGAATGATAGCATTGAGGAGAGGAATGGTATTCAATATTGAGTTTTGCACTCAAATGAGAGAAAAGATGAAAACAATTGAGAATTTTGTGAATATTTTGAAAATTGGTTTTAATTAAAAACTATTATTAAAATGATTTGCTTAGGAATGAGACTAATGGGAGATATAAATGAAATTTTGATTAAATTTCTGCACAACTCGACGACAACTGCACCAAAAGATAGGCATAAATATGAGATAATTTGTTGAAGTAATTGCAAAGTCGACTGACTCTAAGGAAAGGGAGTTTGAGTCTAAGGTTTGAGTAATTACTTGAGAAAACTATTACTGCAATAACTGTTGGCGAAGTGATTGTCAATTCAAAGAACTTAATTCTTAAGCTGTCTGTCGCTTGTGATGAGTTGTGCAGCACTGGTGTGCAGTCGAGTGCAGAGAAATAGGACAGCGGTTGGCAATTGTGTAAAACAAGAGATGGTTCTCGCAAGACATGCGATGCCATTATATAACATATTATATAAATATATTATAAATTTGTGCAATGTTTGCACAGTCCTATCGCACAGACCTATTGTTAGTCACATTTTATTTTATTGCAAAGCCATTCACACAACGCATGAATTCAAGCAAAATTTGAAGCATTCATACAATACATACATCTCTTCTCTACATCCGATCCAATACTACAGTACTATAAATATGTGACTCTCTTTGCAAATGAGAGATAAGACAACAGACGTACAGCACATCTGTTAAAGCATTTAAGACTAACTCAATCTATAGCCCAATGTATGGCACAGAAGGAGATGAGACACTGGAAGAGAAGTACCACAAGAAGTACCAGAACTACCACCAGATGTAAAGCCAGAGAATTTCATTAACTCTCTATTCAAATGAGAGATTAAATTATAGCTAAAAAAGCGATTCAAATATATTTTTATTATACTTTCAACTCATAAAACAATTTATTTAATAATGTTTTCAAAAGTTTGGTTTCAATAACAGAGACCAAAGAATTGAACACAAAATCCAAACATAAAATTCAATTTATTATAAAAACTTGTTTTCACTTCTTGTGTAAAATGAAAACTCTATTATTGGAGGAGATATTGGATTAAAATAATTTACAAATCACTGAAGAGTTTGTGTTATTTTAAGTGACTTTAGTATTGAATAAAAATCAATATTTAATTTAAATTTTTATTTTTTATTACATTTCAAACAATCTCTAAACGTATATAACATTGCAATCGATATTTGCATTGAAACACAAAACCATTTGTTTTCTATTAATAATTCAAACATTTATTAATGCATTAAATAATTGAATGACTTTTAAAAATTCATTATTTGTTTTCAAAAGCAGAAAAAAATGATTATTTTTCTTAAAACCATTAAAAATAAGTTTTAAGTATTGCTCAAAAACTAATCCAAAAAACTCTAAGATCTGAAGCCAATTATAAATGTGTTGAAAATATGTCAAAATATAAAACCTTTGTTTTGAACTTCAATTTAAATCTAAATAATATCTAAAAATTGTAAATATTTTTATATTTTCTCTCATTAACTGTGATTTTCACTAAAGTTATCATTTCATATGTATTTTGCTTTAAGTCAAAGATATTTCAGTCAATAATTGAAGAGTTATTTCATATAGTATTCACTTTCAGTAATAAGCAAAGTATTCATAGATTCAATGCCTCTAACAATAACTTTACATACAGTGCTGTGAATTCATTATTTAGTGCTGTTTTCTCGTCGACTAATACCTTATTATATGAAATAAAAATAGCTGTGACTGACATACAGGCCCTTCAGCTAAAAGACATGATTGAGTGTGAATACAGTCAATCCATAAGGAGTTGTGAAACAGTATTAATCGTTTAATTACGACCTAATGTTTGCATTCAATCACATAATCAAACAGTTTTTACATACTTTGCAGATGTCATACAAAGACATGTTTTTGATCACTAAATAATTGCAACGATTTTCAAAACTATACAAAATGATAGCAAATGTGATATAAGCTTATATTGACATCCATTTCAGAGTTGTTATAAAAAGTAATTTTTGTTTTGCACTCAAAAACAAAATATATTTTATATTTCCATCAATTTTATAGACAATAAAACACTGAGAAAAGTGAGATATGAGTTAATAGTGTAATACTGTTTGATTGAATCATTAATAACATTGCAGTCTATTTGTGGTGTCGCCCAACACTGCACCCAATGCTTACCCAAACAGTTATGTCTACTCTACTTATGCATTGATGAATACTATAGGCTATTAGAGAGTGGAGTTCAACGATAAACAGATCAGTCATCAAATGGGAGACAATTGAGAGCCAATTGAGAGCCAATCCTTTCAATTATAAAATTAACAAAATTTATCAAAATTTCAAATCTTATACTCATTTTCATTGTATACAAGAAATGCCTAAAAATCAGTCTTAAAATTCAATGCATATTAGCATTGAATTACTAAATATGATTGAGTGAGTCGTAGGAGGAATGGATGGGAGAGGGAAAGGGAGAGGAAGGGAGGGATTAACTGAATTATGATTAAGTAATTTACTGTTATTTTTATCTGAAATACTCATTATATTCACAAAAATTTACTGATTTATTGATTTAATAATTAAACGCAAAGAAAATATTATTAGAATTTGAGTTCAAGTCATGAAATCAATAAATATTTACAGAATATTAAGGTTTGAAATAAAAATCCCATTTCATAGCCATTGCTATAAATTTTTCATACGATTTACGTTCAGATAACTTATTAAATGAAGATTAACTGTCAATGATGTCAACGGATCAATGGTCTGAAGGGGGTATTAATACAATACCCGGATTATAAAAAGGGTGACAAATAAATAATTGTATGACTATTTGACAACATTTTATAATTAAGACAAACTTTTATTATATTTTTGTTCAGAGATTACATTTTTTATGTTATTATTCCTTAACGCATATACTCTTCCCTTCGGGAGACTTATTCTTGAGAAGAGCACTGCCTATCGCTTACAGAGTGCACTGTAAGGCACCCGTAGTCTAAGGCAACGCACTCTAATAATGCAGACATTGTTAGCTTTTGGCTAATATTAAACTGACTTTTATTTAGGAGAATATGAAACGTATAATAATGTAATCATTCTCTCAGGAAAGGGCGGAAAAGGAGTTGTGATTAAGTGGAAAGAGAGACTAAAATTAAATTTTATGAATTGTTTTCAATTGTATAAATAACAAACACTTTTGTCCCGGTTTATCCGAAAAAAAATTATTTATTATAAAAGGAGATAAAAATTAATTAAATAAATAAATAATATATAGTTTTGTGTTATTTATTCACTCATTGTTTTACTTTCTTATCAATTATTGTATGCTTTTTCTGGTCAAACAATTCAATGCTTTGTTTCATTGCATTCAATAAAACTATAATACAAGACATGAATGAAAAATATATCAATTGTTTTGCTTTTTTCAATACCGTTTCAAATATACTCCCAAATCAAAGGTCAAAACTATTGACGAAATGTTATTTAATTCATATAAAAATTGATTAAAATTTCATTTTCAATGATTTAGTGTTTGGTTTCCAATGAAAACATTGTGTTATCACAAGAATAATGAATATATAAGTCATTTCACATTAAATATTGAGTGAAATGAGAGTAAAAACAAAAAATAAATTCATTTATTATTTTAGGTTTTATTAGAGGTTTAGGAGTTTAGGGCTAAGGATAGGAAGAAATGATGAAAAATAAATTTGGATTTGAAATGAAAGTCTCAGTCCTTTTGCCGGAAGACATAGCGATTGGGAGTTTGAGAAACAGGACGTAAAAGGGATATAAATATTGATATTAGCTTTGAATCAAAATATAATTTGATTACGACTTCAGACACAAATATCATAACATTTTTTTAGACGTAAAGTGTTATTAATTTTTATAAATCATGTCTTTATGTTGGGATTGATTCATAACTTATGGATTTTTGAGACATAAAAATGCACTGAAATGTACGGAAATGGTAGTAAAAGCAGTGATAAACACATAAATCAAAGGCTAATATAATATCACTTCTTATTTGTGAAATCAAATATCGAAATGACGTGAAGACATGAAAATTAATGGTTTATTAATAAAAATGTGAATAAAATTGAAATTAAATTCATTTCAAAATCAAATGAAAAATTTGTTTGAGTTTTATATCAATGAAAATGTTTTGATAACATCTTAAACATCGCACACAAAGTATGTACGCTCTTCAATGACACGGGTATAGAGGCTTACGTAAGGTTTAGGGAACGGAATTACACCTAAAGTGATACACAAGTAAATATTGTTGATGTGGGGAACGGGTTAAGCAAATATTGATGCACTACTGTTGCGTATGTCTGACATCAAAGTATGAGGGAGTCTGACATTTGACCTATTTTTCTCGTCCGTACTATTTGTCCGAAGTCTTAATTATTCAATGAATAAATTGAAAATAAATTTGAATCCAAAATGTATGCAAATTTTAAACTCAATTTTCAGACATCAGTTCATGAGTTGAGTATTTGATTGAAAGAAATGCACAAAAAATATCGAAAATAGATTTGAATTGAGTTTTGATTTTGAAACCAAAATCGCAAAGAATAAAGAGACTAAGCATTGGCTCCAAACTATTTTTTCATCTGCCAGTGCTCTGAGGTAATGGTAGATAACATATACACTAAGAATATATATTGAGCTCATTATACAGAATATGAAAACTCAGTATCAAATACTACTGTCCTCTAAGCGCTTGTGTATGCCATCCATAAGTATAAGAAGTGAAACAGAGTTTTAGTTTGAGAGCACAAACACATCTAAACATGATTTCAAGTGACAAAACTTTTGTCGCAATAATTGCCTGATATTTATTAATATCAAACATACATTGAATGTATAGTGTGTTCCACATATTCTTTGCTCCATTGACTCATAAAAACATGAAATAAAATAACTTTAATATCAGTTATAACTGCTATTACTGGGGGTTTGGGCACAGAATGCATGTGAAAACAAGTGGAAACATAAAAGCAATTAATGTTAACATTTCTGGGCTTAAGAGACCAATACTGACAATAAGACAATTGAATAAAACTTATCAAACATTAAATTCAATTATTTATTCAATCATTTTCTATGTCTTGAAAATCATATACAAGTAATCATTGTTTGGATTTATTTATAGCTATTTCTCGTTTAGTGCTCTTCGAGTGCTCAGGAGATGATCAAAATTACTGTAAAACTTAAGTCAATGTTTTTTTTTATTTCAGTTTTTTATAATTCAAATTAAATGCAAATTTGCAATCAATTGTCACTCAGATTATAGTTTCCACACATTTGTATGAATAAGTTGTTAATCACTTTGAATACAAATTTAGTGATAATTAGAGAAAAAAATCGCAAATTTATTCAAACAAATGCTTATTTGGGATAAAGAGATGGATTTTTCACATGAAATAAAGAGACCTTTCATATTATATAAGAGCTGTTTATGTGTCTGAATAGCACTGGATGTTAGCACTGGATGTCGAGCACAACCATTAGTATTGTGTCGTATTCTCCTTAGACATCAATTTTATTGATTGATGTCATTAAAGCTCATTAACTGAACGTTTCATTGGTTTAGTTTTGAGCAAAAAAAGTCTTTCGTCTAAAATTAGTGTTTAATAAAAAAAGGTGTTTCCACTCGAGTACAAGTGTTTTCACTTTTGCCGTTCCCAACACTCATCACTCATACGACTACAGATTGAATGTCAACTTATTTAAGCCCTGAAAAAGTCTAACAATCAGTCATTGAATCGAAACAAACATTTTTGCTCTAAAATTATTAGTTGTCTTTCAAAAGAGATTTTTGACAAACACTTAGTGTTTATTAAAACTGATATCAAATTAGTTTTGATTTTCAAACAAAACATTGCATTCATTTGGTTGTCTCTGTTTATTGCAATAAACTGACCTGTGTTATACTCATTTCTAATTAACTGAATAAAGCCTAGTATTGAAAATGAAGGCCTGTGTTCACTCTTAAGGGGTGATTATCACTGAAAGCAGTGAATCCCTTAAAACCCTTAACTTTGTACAAAACCCCTGAAATTGTTACGTAAAATGTCATTAAAATGAGCGCAACATAAGTGAGAAACAGAAGAATAGTTTGAAATCTTTGTGCAAATAATACAATACTTTTAATGTCTGAGTGACTCATAGGTTGAGTATATCTGATAAGACTTTGGGTAATATTGGCGACAATTATAGGCTTTAATGGAAACAATAAATAAGTAATAAAAATGATTTGAAGAATGAGTTGTGTTTTGATTGGAAGGATAGCAATCAGTCGGTGCTATCAACCGGTGCTAAAACATTGATTACTGGTCTCAGCAGGAATTCAATGACAGTGCGGTACTGGACGGACATCATTGGCCAGCAGTTAGTTATGGCATACCTTATCGAATGACAGGAAATTGGTTACTATTAATAGTGGAGGCGCTGATGGGCTCAGTTGGACACACTTGGGCTCAGATTGACAATTGAACTAAACTTTAAGTTGAGAACCAAATTAATGGCCAAACATATAGAGCTGAGGGCGATATGGGATCGACTGATGTATGAGATATACAGTCAACTAAAAACCAAATGACTAAATGACCACAACTTTTGCACACAATTACAGGGCTTTAGTGAGAAAATGTCAAATCGATTGACGATTATCTCAGGAGAACTCAATCCTTATATTATTGGGACTCAAGGATTGACTCAAACAACTAAATCATTCAATACTAATGCAGTGGAAAGGCATGTATTGCAGCAAAAAGGCATTACCGGACAATGAATGCTATGTAAGGCTGTGCTCTCCCTATCCCCACAACTTATGCAAAGGTTGCAAATATCAGCCTTAGAGGACATCACTCATGAGAGCAACAGTGGATTTGCAGACATATCTGGATCTAAAGTCTTATCTGAAAGCCGAATGAATAAACTTAAATGAAGTCTAATGTGAAAAATGAATTATTCTCGCACAACAATTACCGCACATGTATTACACCTGACATACTGTGCCCACAATCGCACAAATGGAGAGATAAAGAGCTATATTGTTATCTGAGAAATGGGAGACACATAACAATTGTATTCATTTTCAATGACAATCAGATTCTCATTATTTTTATCATTCATTTCAAACAAATTTCTAACAATTTCTCAACACTTGTGTTCAATAGAAATGTTTTTATGAATTAATTGAAGCAAAACTACAATCAATTTGAAACCCAATCGTCAAATCAATTATAATTGAGTCACAAAAACATATATTTTATACAATTATCAAAAGTATTTTCATTGATATCAATATAAGGCTTGTGTTTCAGGAATTGATTAAAAACTGAATAACTATTGCATTCATTAATGCATTTAATTTCCACACAGTATGTCATTAAAGGCAATAAAATTGGATTTCATTTCTGCAAAAACCATATTTTGAGACTACACTAAAGCAAATGTGCAATTATTGATGACTTGCACCGTTGCTTCACAAGAAATAGCCTCCAGATCTTACCAATGCCTTCAATACATAATAAGTAAGGTGCAGAAGATTGACTAATTAAGATAACCAGGGCAATAATTTCGACGATAGTTGAATTCAAACAAAAGGTTTATATATTTCACAAAATAATTGCAAATATAGTTATGTTTTTCGCTTTATTAACAAAATTTATTGTAGTTTTCAACTCAAATGACATTTGAGTATCAAATACAGGCTTTAATTTGAATTTTTGAATAATAATAAAATGCATTACAAAATGCAAACATAATTAAAATTGATTTCAAAAGAGATTGAAAGATGTTTTACAAAACATTATTTGAATATTTTATTTGAAAATGAGTTTTGTGTTGGAAATGAGAATTACGTGAATGTATGCAAACATGGGCTCAAGTTTTCATTGTTTTCACAGTTTTTCAATCCTTTATATAAATATTGAATTCTTTAATGAAATACAATCTCTTGTTTTGTTATCATCTTTCAAACTAATAGTGAATTCATTGAAAAGCAAATAAAAAATGATATATTTTTTTTTAAAATTACTTTTGAATTGAAATCATTTGAAGAGAAATCAAACAAAATGTTTAAAAATTATTGCAAATAAATGTTTTAAAGAAATAAATAAATAGTTTTAATACAAATACATATATTTTTATTATACAAATACAAGACTTATATAAAACTCATTCACACTATTATTGAATGCAAGGAATGGTAGGCAAAGACATAAAGAATTTGTTTTGTAGACCAGAGGTTGGGAATCGCATGTGATCTCATTTGACAATAAAATTTTGATTTTAATATATTCTGACATTTAGTTGAGTTTAGTTTATAATCTATTTCTCTGTTTATATTGTATTTATATTTTTTAATATAAACCTTATATTGAAATAAATATCGCTTTTTGTTGTAAAAGTTTGTTCAATGCAAACATCAAAACATCTAATAATAATGGAGTGAATGGAGGCCTGAATAGAGGTTTTGAAAAATTGCAAATTCAAAGCACGGAATCCATGGCCTCGTGGGACGACTCCGGTATTAATAATAGAAATAAAAACTTTTACATAATATTTGTTATGGAATTGAATCGACAAAACATCACAAGAATTATAAAGGCTTTGAAATATAGATCAAAACTGATATTAATATACAATATCTCTGAGTGATTATGAATACCACCTGAGATTCAAATCCTCATCTATTCATTGAATGTCTGCAAAACACTGTTATATTTGTATCTCATTTCAAATCAAGAGATTATTAAAATGTTATGTAATTTATTGAATGATAACTAAAATTGTAAATGAATTGCAAATCTATTGATTGCTTTAATCGAGTGCTGTGTTGTTGAGAGAGAAACAACCCGTGCTTACCAATGGATGCACTGATCTATGGTTTACACTATTTTTAGCGTTAATAATATCATTTGTAGATAAAAATGAAAAGTGTGTTCAAAATGTGTTATTTTAGTGCAAATGATTGCTTTGGGATTATTTTGGGATTGTTTTAGGTTTTCATTAATTTAAATAAAAATATGAAAAATTATGCCTTATTTTCAGTTATGACACAAACAATTGACGTGAAGTTCAGTAATCATTACTTTGAAGCAAAAATATGATTACAAGAGATGAATGAAATAAGAAATATGTGAAGGAATTCATCATTTGTTTGTGGTTTTCATCTTTCCATACATTTATGTTTGCATTCCGTGTATTGAGAAGATGTTGAGCACAACATCCATAACCTCTTTTGTGTCCACAATAACCAAAACCATTTGTCTATAACTCAAACATTGACTCCTAATTCAAATATTTCTCTTCAATACCGACTCTAATCATAATTATTGGTATAATAAAAGTCGGACGGAATTACAGCTTAAGATCCGAAACATATTTAATGAGATAATAGTAGTTGTGATACAGAAGTGATGGCAAAACATAGTAATTATGTGTTCACTCATGAGTCAGTTGGTGTAGACATCAGCGGGTCTTATGTTGAAAGCAATGATAATAATTATAAACAGTTTTTTATTCAAACAGTTATTTTGAGTTTGAATTTTAATTTGTTTGTCAAAAACAAATATTTCCTTTGAATACCTGTTGAGCACTGGTATGTAAAGTCCTTCTTCTAGATTGCAATTAAGTTAATGAGAAATCCTAAGCAACGCAACAGTATTTGTATTGAAATTGATTTTCACAATACTTTCCAGTGTTTTCTCATTTCAGACAATAATTGATTGAATGTTTCGGACAATTAATTATTGAAATTAATATCAAATATAAATTAAAGGCAAAAATGTTTCATTGAAAGTGGATTAGTGTATAGTCTGTCCTCATCTACCAGTGCTGGCAGTGTATTGTTAAGCAGTGGTTTGGGATGTGATTTGTTTTTTGATGACTAACCACACAATACAGACGTGAATTGTTTTTGCGATTCATTAGATTTTCAATAAAATATTTGTCAAAAAAGTCGACAAAAATCTAAATATTTTTGAAGTCGTATATAGATTTGAAAAGAGTAAACCCCTGGCCATCACTGGTATTACGTATTCAAAGTCTGACAGTCATAGAGTAGTCGACAAAATTGTTTTATCGATCCAAAGGTCCACAAAATGTTTTTGTTTAGGAGTAATGAACACAAAAATACACATTCAGTGCACAGTATATCAACACAACAAACATTGAATGAAGAATTATTAGCCAATAATAATGAAAATCATTAATTCATTAGATTAACATTGATGAGTTTGATTTCAATATTTTATAACCTACTGATCCTCTCGTCACAAGACAGAGCACAGAGACATAAAATCTAAACTAAATTTTATCTAAAATTTTAACTTTTAATGAAAAATGAAGTCTAAAAACGTTATAAATCTTAAGCAGTGATTCAGTAATCAAAATGAATAATAACAACAATTTTTCATTTCATGTATGCATTCATTCAATTATAGTTTGCTTTTCATTGAAATTAATTCATTTTACGGAACATTAAAATCAATTTTTTCTCACTTTTAAGAAATATGAGTCAAAAATATATTTAGTTTTTAATATATTTGAGGATTTAGTGTAAAGTCATTAATGTATTAGAGATTGCGATAAAATTATTTCAAAATTATTTATGACATCAAAAGCAAAGGAATAGAGGAATGAATTGCCAAATGATATCTTCAGTGATGTTATAGCAAACAGTGAGACATTGAAAACAATTTTTCAATAGATTTTCTACTTATAATATATGCAACAAATTATTTACAAAATTTTCAAATCAAACAATCATTTCACTGATATTTGCGTTAAAATGAATGTTTTGTATAACAAATAAAACTACTTTCAAAACATGTATTAAAAATTTGCAAAACATATACTCGTTATACGTTAACAAAGATTGATTCAAATAAGGCTTTATTTGTCTTCATATGCACTGAAAATAGCATTTTTAGATCTTATTTTCAATTTCATCTAAACGTATGTTTGAACTGATGTTTGAATTTTCAATTTTATTAAAGAAATTATTTTTTTAAAAGGAGTAAAGCTTTCAAATGTATGCGCATATCATTAGCCATACATTTCTCCATAGAAACCAATGACTGACTGCAGGACTAAAGCACTAATAAATAGTTTTATAAAAAATATATTGCAGTGAATAGTGAACTCAAAAATATAACAATTAATTGAAAAGCGTCTCAACTCTACTCAAACTCACAATCATTTGAATATCTAATCACGAATTTGCAGTCCTTTTCAGTCCTTCTCCTCATCTCTGCATTCAATCGATTTTTATGTCAAAACAAAACAATAGTTTTCAACAAAAATATTCGTCTGTTTTCCACAAAATGAGAAAACATTAAAAATCAATGAATTTATTTCAACCATTGCTCTGATAATTGCAAAAAATAAATAAATAAATAGAAACGAAAATATTTTCGTCGTTTTAATGAAAAATATTAATGCATTTGTAATAAGATTTTTGTGAAACAGAGGGAAAATAAATTGAAATACATGTATAGCTAAACATCAGACAAAAGCATAGTTTACATAAAAATACGCAAATTTTGAAATTACTATAAAAATGGAGAAATTTATGTTTAATATTGGGTTTTATGACTAAATTCTATAAAATTAAGTCAATATATACTATATATTGAAAAACCGATGGCTTGGATGTGAATAATAATAAAACACAAAAACAATATATGAAAACATAAAACAATATATTATTTGATTGACAAAAGCGATTGCAAGGAATCGATAGATAGTATCGGAAAGACTAAAATTTATTGTGAAAACAATAACAGTTAGGGCTTTGAGAGACCCATGAATGACATCATAGCCGTAATAATAACGCAAACACTTATATAATAACATATAAATCATTTAAGAATAAAGATTAAGCAAAACATTATATAAAGACATAATGAAAGGCAAAGTACAGTAAAGTATATAATATTATATTATATGAAAAATATTTTATCTCTATTTACTAAACCATACAATTAGTGGACTTGTGTTCAAAGCCAGTGCTGAAAGGTTGACCTCACAAAGGGCTGACATAAGACTGACATTTTAAGTGCTATTAAATGATATGAAACTGAATACTAGAATCGCTTCAAATGCCAACCAATTATATAAAAACATACAAAAAATGTAAAGAATATTATCTTTGAGTTCAGTTTACAATCAAATTGTAAGCAAAATGTCTTCAAATCTATTATCAGTGAACACAATATGAAAATATTCTTCAATTGCTTTAATAATTGAAATATTAGTTAAAGTTGTCTATCAATAGTGATATCCAATTGTATTACTGACTCAATGTTTGGCCCAAAAAAATATATAATACGTTAAAAATGATTATTATTTGTCAAAAGAATATTATATAAGATATGAGTGAATATGTGATAACATTATAGTGAATGCGATAACTGTCTGACAATTGAATAGATTTTGATTGGATGTGAAGATGAGAGCCAAATGTGAAAAAGCCCTTAGGATTGGGCTCTTGTGCTGAATGTGAAGTGAATTTTCAGTTCAAAATATGTAATAAAATAACTCATAAAACATTTCACTTTTAATACAGATATAGAGGAGTGCACTGGTATTGCAGCACAAGAACAGGAACTGAAGAATAAACTGATAAAAAATATAGTGATTTCAAAAATTTAGTGAAATATTGATGTTTAGTGTATGTGTTAGCAATCACTGCATAAAAGTATTGCACATAAAATGTAAGTTTGGGTTAACATTCAAAAAAACCCAAAATAAAAGACAGAAATAAACAGATTTTGCAAAAATTTATTGCAAAAACACTCAACAAAATCACTACAAATAAAACACTTTTAAACAGACATTACTAGACATTACTATTCATTTATATTTTAGTCATTAAATCATTTGAATTGTTTAAAAACGCAAACCCATTGCAAATAGTGTCGAAAAAATGTTAGATTAAAGACATTTTACGACTACTTCTCTGAAAATTCAAATCAAGTAATTGTCAAATGAATACAATTAAAAGCCATTTGAAAAGAGAGTGAAACCTATTGTTAATCTATTTCTTCAAAAATTGCAATCAATGCCAAAATCTTAGGAAACAATTGAATATCTGTCTAATTATATACCAGTGCTCTCCCCTCTTCCTCTCCTCAACCCAATTGGTTATCATTTGTGATTAAATGCTGTTAACGTTAAAACTATTGAACAAATAAACGTTTGTTTCATTAGATGAAAGGCCACATCAAAGGGCGTATCATTTGTTTGATGCGAAAAATATAACTAATAATTAGTGAAAACTCTATTTATTATAATGTTTTCATCATTTAATGACACGAATCAGACATTTAGTGATTAAAACTTAGAAAGTCTTTCATTTCATTGAATAACAAAAATCTTTAATTATTTCCTCGTTTTATAAATGCATTAAAAATTGTTTCCAAGATTAAAATTATTGAAAAAATTGTCATAATTAGAGAGTGTTTTGTAATCCATGTCATACTATAAACCCAATAGAGTCTGAGCACTAAAATGTAGTAATAGTTTAGACTTTAGAGAAAGTATTGATTTTTATTCAAAATATGATTGAATTATATGAGATTGATGTGCATATTGAAAAAGTACGTGGGTGTCAGGAAAATGGAATCATTTTTTCATGCAATTCATCACAAAATTTACTTGTACAAATGAAAAAGTTAAAATATAGTCTTGGACACAATTCTCTAAACCCCTTAATCAAGCAAGAATATGGCAATTGAAATTTAAACCATGTCAATCTCTCATTAAACCTAGATTTAAATATAAGCTACTTATGTACAAAATAACCTTTCACAATTGCAAAACATTCATCAGATGATCAGATATACAGCAATAAAATTAGTGCTAATATTATCCAAAGTATTAATAGATTTATATAATGAACACAAAAACCCAGAAAGTGTTGAAATAGTTTCAAAGCACAGGTTATTATGGCTTTTGAAAGCGTTTTTTAAAAAATTTAAACAAAGATTAGATTTTTTTAAATGTGAAGAAAAAAGAGAGAAATTGATGACTTGTGCGAAAAAATTAAAATATAAAACATAAAAAATAAACAAAAGATATTGTGTTTGAGAAGAGGTTTAGGAGTAGTTGTGAGAGGAATGGGAGGACTGGAGAGCAGCTAAAAAATGGCTGAAAATAGAAACTAAACGAAAAGAACTGATAAAAAGCTTTTAGGAATAGAAATATCAGTTTATAGTGAATATCAACGACTGATCTGAAGAGTGAAATAAAATCAGACAAATAAAGGAGAAAAATATGACTTCTAGTGCACAATGTATTGCACTTCTAGTGCGGATCTGTATTCACTTAAGGCATAATTCAGAGCTAAATCCAGACCCAAATCTGAGGCACTTTGCCGATAGACCGGTGCTTACAGTCACGAGTCGTGAACTCCTATTTATTAGATCGAAAAAATCATTGCAAAACTGTTTCAGTCTTTTTGGGAGGAAATGATAATTTTGGGAAACATTAAACCAAACGTTTATATAAGGAATAACTGAGAAATTCATGACATTTATGTCAATATATAAAACAATTTTGTGACAAAAATAAAACAATAATTGAAATAAAAATACATTTCTATTGACATCTATTTCTGTTTCAATTAACCACACGTTTCTCTCGGATCCTATTTTCAGTGAAACTATTAGTCAATTTTGAAATCAATTCAAACATTAAGTAAAAGATAATAAATTATAAAAACATTTTTAAAGTGATTGGATGTTTGAAGTAGTGATCACTAACTCAACAAATAATTTGTTTCATTTCAACACAAAATGTAATTCAATATATAGTTAGTGATGTAGTAGTGATGGGAAATGGATTTCACTCTTATATTCAAAGTCTTTTTAAAAAAACTATTTTTAAACGACTTTTAGGCAAAACTCTTCAAGTTTTGAGTCTAACGAGTGATTCAGTCAATAGTTTTTTCTTCAGATCTGATCTGAAGATAGATTTCCCTAATAATCAAAATCAGATTGAATTTGATTTTGAAATTGAATCCCATCTCCAAAAGTGAGGCCAATATATGACTAAACAAATATTTTTGCTTAAAGTTAAGCACAAAAAAAAGATCGGAAACTGAAATAATAATAACATTAGGGAATATTTTGGAGAATATAATCCACGACAACTCATTTGTGTTCATATTTTCAATGATAAAAAGAGGACAAAAAGTTGACTGAAATTGTGTTCATAATTGAGAGAAAAGTCAATTCCAGGGGAAAATCGCTTTTATATCTCAATCCAAAACTCAGAGCTTAAAAATTGAAACAAAAGAGGAGTTTATTTGTTGAGAAACAAACTCATGGACTGAATATCAAACAAAAATAAGTCTTAGAGAGTGAGAGGGAAAACAAGGAGTAATTAGAATAGATATCCTTATCTATCAAAAGCCAAACATCAACTCTATATCTATGTTATGTTCCCAACCCAACCAAACATGCCTTGAATTCACTGAATTTTCATCTAATTTATAGTTTTGTAAAGAAGTTTAAAGTACTGTCTCTAAGAAGAAGAAAATAACATTGAATTTCAGGCAAAAATGAGAAAAACTGTCAAATTCTTACTCTTTTACTTAAATACACACAAAATAAGAACTGAAAGGAAAAAGTGAAACAAAAAACATATAAAATCTTTGGATAAGTCTTAGTCTAAAGTAATTATTTTGTGAATTCAGCTCTTTTTGCAAACCATTTGATAAACTTTTTGTTTTCAAAATCAAAATCCTATGAAAACATAATATTTTTCATATAATGAGTTACAATTCATTTAATCATGAAATACATTGAACTTAAGCTCTGAATTAAAATATTTGTTAATTACTCTCAAACAGTGAATAATAATAACAAGAAAAAAAATCATTTCCTTTGGATTTGATTTTCATTAAAATATATTACCATTTCTTCAGCCAAACAGATGTCAACTGAAGACAAACTAATGATTTGAATATTGATATCAAATGCAAAATATTTGAAATTTGAATGAAAGAAAAGACGACAAAAACCCAATAAAATATTTGCTGAAAATATAAAGATAGAAAAAATGCAGGTATGGATGGTATGGTATGTTGTGAGCAGTCATATCAGTGGTGAGACCTGTGATCAATATCTGGTCTGACTATAGATGTTATTAAAAAACAAGAAAATTGTGAAAATGTATGAGAAATACACAGAATTGGGAACTAATGGCAAATCATTAGGTTTTCACTCAATTCTGATCTAATGAAACACTAATGCATTGGATGTCATGTGAGGGTCCGTGCGATGGACGACAAGGAAAGGTATGCTTCAATAGGCGAGTGCTGACAATATCAAGAGATATAACGATTGAATTTATAGTTCAAATGCGATCATTATTTTTGATTACATCAATGTCTTCAATGTCTTCAATGTCGTGAATCTTTCGCCAAAAAAAGTTTAAGTGAATACACAATAGAGTGAGCACTGCATACATACTGTGCTATTTGTTATTGCAATGACATTAATACAGAGACAAACTATAGGTCTGATAGACATCGTCTGTGTTTGAGTAGTTGTGAACTTCAGAAACATAATAATGAGTCCAAAACTGATCTCAAATACAGTTTTATATAAATTACAAACCAATCCGTGATTTATAGACATATTTGATAACAATAATAACGATTTAAAAGCCCTTCGATGGCTATCATTGATATCACTTCTTACCCCTTAATACCCCTTAATGTCAAACATATTATTGGTTTAGAGATGAAGAGAGAAAAACACAAAAATCGTTTGGATTTATATAAAAATAAAAATTAGTTTCGTTGCTGAAAATGGCAGACAAAATGAGAAATGAGATCCAAATATGAGATAAGAGACAAATATAACATAATATCCCTTTCACTACACAGTAGTTATCATTTGCATCATTTGACTCTCATTTTGTACAATCATTTTGACATCAAATACATTGAAATTACAGAATATTATATACATTTTCGTCAATCAAATGACAAACTTAGGGGTTATTTGCGCCAAAGATTATATGAAATTGAAAAACAAATAGAGTTTTGGAAATGAAATATAAAATTAATTGAATTGAAGGCTAACTCAAAGGACAGACATATAAAAGCATTACATTATATAACAAAACAAAAGGAAAATTAATTAAAACACAAAAAATGTTTGCATAAAAACATTTAATAGAGGAGAGAATCAAATGGGAATTTGGGGAATGGTATGGCAAATGGCCGGTCAGATGCGACTTATCATTTAGCAATGACAAGCATTTGACATCATTTGGGAAATGGATTTTGTCTGAACAACAACTCTATAAAGTATTACATAAAAAGTTGAACTTTTTTTTGAACAAAAATTTATGAAAAATTGAATGAATTTTTGCAATAATTTGTGAACACATTGTGTGAATCATTGAAGTCATTGCTTGGGAGTCAGAGAAACAGGAATTCAATGCAAACTTTTTGGCACTCATTGCTATGATTAATATCAGGGTCTGATTGGATTCACAACTGTTTCTATCAGTCGTCTCAGTATTTAAACACAATTTTTATTTTTAATTTTAATTTTAATTTTTACATTGCATTGACAGTCAACACATCTAACGGTGCGATCAATAGAGAGCAGAGGCATAGAGAGCGAGAAGAGTGAATGAGAGAGCACTGGTAATATTGGGTTTGGTATGAAAGGCAGGCCATACCTAAACATAATATATTAAAAGTGCAAATAGAAAACAAAATCACAGATAAAACGGAAATTAAAAAAGCATACAAAGCCTACACTCAACTCAAATCCCCTCACGTTTTGCCATTTGCTGTGAGAGAAGAATATCTTTCACTCAAATCACTATTTTTGCAAATGTTTTAACATTAAAATGAAGAGAGAGTTAGAGCACAGGTATATAGACTAATGTCTCTTCGATTTATTACTCAATTTAGAGCCGATTTTAATGCTATTCAGTTCAACCCTATCCACTGAAAGGTTGATGTTTTTCATACCATTAACCAAACAATAAAACTATTATTAAAACAAACTTTCGTCACAACAGTCACAGTAATTGATTGTCTGATAGTAAACGCACAGAAGATATCACTTATCAAATCAAAAACAAAATATTAAAAAAATGTTTTCATATTTCGTTTGTTTTGTCGCAAAAACAATAAATTTTAACAAATTTCAGTTAAGTTCAGGTGACTATGAATTATACTAATGTACTCTCACTCACACTCCTGAGAATAAGGGGTATATCTCGAGATGAAAAACTATTTTCATTTCCAGCAAAGTCTGCATTCATTTAAATATTCATTAATAAAATATAATATAATTTAAAACCATTTGAAACCTTGTCTTTAATTTCAGTAATCCTTACACCGAAGAGGTCTACTCGCGAGCACCAGGCGATAGGGCTGTCGTATATTTAGGTGCGCCTTATCTTAATTAAAATTTGCTTTCATATACAATAATCTGAGCCATGATATACATGAGTGCATCTAATATTCACAAATTTCTGGTTAAAATTAGTTGAGACCCAAACCTCTCTCAAAAGAGTGTTATTAATGAAAACACAACTTATTTTTGCTTATCTTTTCTTTGTTTTTGTCTTAAACTCAAAAACATTTTTTGATGAGATTTGAGACCCAAAACACTCATTAAAACACAATTGAAAACAAATGAAACAATGAATGAGAAAATGAGTGATAAAACCAAAAATATATTAAAAGTTATGATAAAAATTAATTGTTTTACAAAATAAACGCTTCAATAGTTTAATAGCATTTGAAAATATATTTAACAATGATTTGAAGTCAGGAAAGGTATGAATCATAAAAGCCTTTGAGCACTAGATTTGCCAAATCATCTAAATTTACATTCAATTCAAAGTTAGTTTACTTTTTCTACTCTTTTATTGATTTTAATAATAATTTTTGATGAAAACCTCCAGTTTTGTACTAATTTTGAATCCAGTGCTGCGAACAGGAGATGCGGGAGAGGAGGGAAGGGAGGAAAGGGAGACTATGGAAGACAAGTGCAAACTTATAACAAATTCCATTTTCTTTAGGCTTAAGCTGTTATTCAATATAAGCAGAAATACTGTTAAGAGTAACACAACATATAATATAAAATACCTCTGAATAGAGACTGAAAACTACAAGAACTGGAGTAAAGGTAGAGAAAATCGATCAAAACATTGTTATAAAGGGAATACCATATATACCAGCGCTGTATATATAGCTCTGGCAAAGGTAGGGAAGGAGAGGCATCAGCATCAGTGCTGGCAATATATGCCTGGTATGCCTTATTGCTCACTGAGCCAGACATAGACAGCACGCAATCCAATGCCTGGCGTACGGCTTCCACAGCAGAAGAATATCAGCACTAAAAACCAGTTGTGGAGTACAAGTGCTCCCAATATATTCAGGATTGGAGTGATTCCGAGTGCAAGAAGTGCAAGGAATCGGAATTTCATCAAACAATTCAATAGATTATCACAAAAATCAAATTCATATACAATTCTGAAGACAAATACGGAATACAAGAGTAAAACAAAAGAAAAACAAAACAAAGACTAAAAAAATACAAAAATATAGTGAAAAAAATGAAAAATAATTTTTGTAAACCAAAAAAGAGGAGTAAATACTGAAACAGATAACACAAATCACAGTTTGGATCCCAATATCGCATGAGATTTAAGATATAAATCATTTAAAATAAAATTAATACTAAATATAAGTATTGTTTTGCTTTTGATGTGCAAAACATTGCAAAACATTTTTGATAACAATTTATTATTCGGTAATAAATAGTAATAAATATTTATTAAAAAATAGCCATTAATTGACTTCACGTACAAAACATTAACACATTATTTGCTATTTCTATAATAAACTGCAAATTAATTATCAATAATGTAATCACTTATCAAATGAATGACAAAAAGGCATTGTTTAAACATTTGACACCAAAATAGGTGAGAATCGGGTTATCAAAGGTCAAGCGCCCGGATCTGTGGGTTCGGGTCTTTCGGTTCAATTGTAAACTTCAATACACTTTATGTGCGCTAAAAGTCAGACAAATATTTTTCTGTTTAAATAAAAGGCAAATAAAACTTAAAATACAATTCAAATAATACTGTCTTTAGTAATGAAGACATAAAATGAGTGTATAATTGCCAACACAGACACTCACACAAACACACACACCCTGTGCTCCATTCATACCCCTTTGAAACATAACATTAAATACTGTTTTTTCATATGAATATTAAAATTCAATTCAATTGTGAATGAATTGCAATAAAAAAATATGAAAACAATTCAAACATTAATTGAAATAAAAGCCAAAAAACAGCAAAAAATTTTGTATTCATTAAAAAACATTTGAATTAATAAACGATTATTTGATTTAAAGATAATGTGATTTAAAAAGTGATTAATATTTTCATTGAAATTAATTATAAAATTATTTTTAATCTCTAATTAAACTCAAAAAACAAAACAATTAAACAATTGTTTAATAAAACAACAATTTTTAGTTGTTTTTGATACCAAACGCACCCAACGGTTGGCCAGAGCTCTGGCCGCCGAAGCCGAGGACACCGACACTTAGATGAAGACATTTGTCTTCAAAAGACCTGAAATATGGTTTGAAAGGAGACATCGAGTGCTCAAAAATGAAGGCGTTTTTAGAGTCAAAACATAACGTAAATAAACATAACATCTGAAGGAATGGTATAAATAATCCGTTCCTACCTTTCCCTGCATTATGAGACGTATGGTGAGAGTGACTGACGGCCCGTCCACTGGCTTGGGTTGATCTACCAGTGCCACAGAAGCCATGTTTGTGCGATCACTCATACAATTAATATTTAAATCAATTTTCAATTTCAATGGCTTTTAATGTAAAACCAAATGAGAAACCATTAAAACGATTGAAGTCTTCAGTTGTGTTGCAGACAATTGTTTGCAGATTATTGTCGTTCAGTCTCTTTGGATGTCTTGTACTCTTCACTACATCTGGTCTTTGGGACACAACCAGTGCTCATATAACGATGCGATCGACTGAAACTACCAGCGCTTTAATACTACCAGTGCTTGTGAACAGTCCTCACAGACGAGTCGTATTGCAAAACACCATAACATCTGAAAAGCCATACCTTTTAATGCATACAAACGCGACATCTCTTATCAAATATTACTTCCAAAGCAATCGATTCCCATCCTCTCTGTCCTCCCGTTCCTCCCTATCCTCTCATATACCATACACTCTCTCACTTTGTTTTGTTTATCGATTTATAAATATTTTTAGTTTTAAAACAAATATTTTGTTAAAAAGTATTTCACTTCTCATCACAAGAGAGAAAAAAAATTACTTTAAATGTAAAAAACTTTTAAATTATTTTCAAATTCATTACAATTTTAGACAAAGTTTTGCATTTATTCTCAGATTTTATACACTTTTAGTGATAAACACTGTTTTTGTCTATAGTTTTAGTGTAAGAGAGTTGAGACCAAACACTGGGATATAATCGATGGGAAAGTTGACTATATTTTGACAGAAACTTAATTAATAGACATTTAGACTGAAAATACATTCAACTGTTGATTGAGTTTCAGACAAACATTGATTAACATTGGGTTTGATTTGTTTGACATAAATATTACACATTTTAGACTCGACTGAGACGTTAAACCCATTTTATATATAAACAAAACGACAGATAATTGATTATCTCTTTGTCCAACAGTGCACTCAATGTATAATCAATTATTTCAACAATTATTGACTGAAAATATTGTCATTGTTTGAATCAATATTGATTTTATCAAATATTTTAACCATGGTAATTGTTAACCAATCAGAAAGTGCACTGAAGTTTTCATTAATTATTCAAATTATCATTAAATTAATGTTTAATTAATAAATATTTAATGAAATTTACGTCAGATTTTAATTTTCTTTAAATTTTAATGACATCTAAAAATATTTTAAAACTATTTATGAAATCTGGTTTAAAATTCTCTAAATTACTGTACAAAGTAATAATAACCCGGATTACACACCGGTATCAAATGTCAAGTGATATTCAATGCCTATTATTAGATATTTTTTGATCAAATCTTTGTCCAACAGGTCTTAGAGTTGTGATAAACAATGTCTTAAATTATCTCAAGTTATGATGAGTTTGATATAAAAGTTAACCAAATATTCAAATCTTTTATTCAATAAAATTCATTTATTTAATGAACATTTCCTTCAGTTTTATGAATGCTTTTTACTAATTGAACGAAATTTTTTATGTTTTGCCTAAAAATATTATTTTAGTGTTAATTGAATGAATGAATTCAACATATCTTGAAATATAATCTCAAGTTTTGCTTCAAATAAAAGCTAAAAATTTCAATTAATTTTTACTTTTAAGAGCTTTTCATTGATTATGTTTTGCAATAAATTTCAATGAATACTCAATGCATTTACAGCTTTTGTGTATTCATTATAAACATCAAAAATATCAAACAATTAAAGAGATTGAGTTGTATTGACTGAACCACTGAATAACTGAATTAAAGATATTGTAGTTTAACTGAAATGAGATTTGGGTTAAAGTAAAACACACATGAGTTTTGTGAAAATTACAAAGAGATAAACAAAAGCTACAAAAAATATGTTTTGTTAAATGAATTTTCACTTCATTTTTGTTTTGCAATTATTATAATTAAAATATTTTCAAATTTGCGACAATTTTTGACAATTAATTAGAAATCTTTATAAAATATAAATGAATTGCTGTTTAGAGAGATGTTTCGCCAAATAACTCCATTTCCTCACATACTTGGCCTGCGTTTCCCTTAAGCACAGATATTCTCCACTAAGGCTTACATTCTGTGAATCACAAACATATCTCAAATCAATATTTGTTTACTGAATAAAATTCAAATCAAATAAATAGCAGAAAATTGTTTTAAAAAATATATATTTTAAAATTTATTTATTTATTTCACAATTGAATCACATTTTTGAGATTCAGTTTCAGATTTTGCAGAAATTGTTTTAAATTTATTGAAATTTTTTGTAATTTTTATTGATTTGTTCAAAAATTTTATTTATTTGAATGTCATTTCATTTGAAGTGTTAATATAATAAAATACTTAATACTAATGACTGAATGACTGAATGACTGAATGACTGAATGACTGAATGACTGAATGACTGAATGACTGAATGACTGAACGACTGAATGAATGTTTGGTTCATTTGAACTGAAAGTAATTTGTTTTAAAAGTTTGTTTATATTTTTAGTGAAACAAATAAATATATGAAAAGAAAGGATTTATTTCATTGCAAATCTCAATCAATATATTCTTCAGTGATGTAGAAAAGGGGGGAGAATTCCGGTTTCCTTTCTGATCTATATTTCCCCCTTTGGACTTCACATTCATTCAAAATTAGTAGAAAACGCTTTGAATTCTCAAATATTTTGCTGAAATGTGTTTCAAATGATGTTTTTTTTGTCAAAAAAGTCAATTTTAATAATAAAACACTTTTTATCAGAGTTTGCAGATTATTCTCAATTTAATCTCAAACTGAAGTGCATGTAATCTGAACTATACTGTACCTTGCACATTTACACATTTTTACATTCTTAAGAAAAATCTATATTTGATTCCGACTATTAATTTATATGTAAGTCCTTTGAGTCAACCCCAGGGCCTATATATTAGGGATTTAAATCTAAATTAGATCTAATAATTATATTATAAAATTTTTCCCAGATTATTTAAATCAATTATTTAAACCGCCCTGGTAGGGGTAGATTATTATGTTATCAATATTTATTATATTCATAAAAACAAATTTTAGAAATACTTTATTACTTATCAAAAAAGGGTTTTAATTAATAATGAAATTTTAAATTATAGTCAATTATTTAGGGTTAGTTTTATCTTGATTAAATATTGATTGATTAACATTAATCATTAAAATAGCCAGGTTTAGAAAGATTCATTAGTTAAAGAGACAAATCCTGTTCAATGGAAAGGTAGTCAATGGTTTATTTGCAACTCAACAGTGAAGTGCTCTTTCAGTGGATTTTATTTTCAATTATTATTTTCGTTAAGTTTGAGAACAAAATTGAATTAAAGATTAAATTTTAAGTGAAAATCTTACTTTGATTTTCACTGAAAAACAGATAATTTACTGATATTTCATGTATTTCTTGTGACAATTGTGGCGTAAAGTCATAAGAAATTAAACTTTTTTTTGTTGACTTATAGATACAGTGAAGATTTTGTTTTGATATAAGATTGCAAATTTTGAAAATATTGTATAAAAGTGGATATTATTTGAAGAAAATTATCAAAAGATTGAATTAAAATCATAGAAATATTGACACAATTCTCATGAGTTTTGAGTTATTTTGCTTTTTTGTCAAATTATTTGAACGAAAAAAGCTTTCAATTCTTTCATTCATTTGAAAGATGTGTTGAAGAGTAGTATCGATGGCTTCTATTGTTTGAGAAATTCAATGCACAGTAAGGTTGAGATGAGTCGAGCTCTGGCACAACAGTTGCCTCAATAATAAGGGTTAACATAGTATAAGCCGATTATTTTCATTTCATTTACTTTATGTGTGGACACAAATGCAACTTTTGGAGAGTTGGCGAACACTAGGGATGTCTTCCTATCTATCTGTGCTCTCTTTGGCAGGAAATTCACACCAAAAGAAATTCAATTTCATTGAAACACTTGAAGACAAATAAATCTGAGGTTTAGATGAAATCTAAACAAAAATTTGTTATAACTTTTACAAAATTGTTTTGTATTTGGATTTCAATTCAAACGGAATGTCGATAAATATAATTAAAAGTTTAAATTTTGAGATCACTTTCAATGAAACGGTTGAATAGGTTTGAAACAAAGGATTAGTGCTGTTCTCCAATACATCGGATATTTTAATGAAGAACTGAATGTTCTGAGGACTCAATTCATTTTGAATACAAGTGCTATCAGGTGTGAAAACTGTGAAATTAGTCACACTTTTTGAGTAATAATTATTTGATTAAACCCCTTATTATTTGAGTGAAAGTACATAACATTCAGTCTATCATTACATTTGATTACCTTTTCTTAAACCTAATTATCATTTTTATATTCAGTAATATTTTCGTTACATTTCTTTCTCAATGAATCGATAAAAGAGTAAAACTTATAAAAATATTTTATGCAAATGAAAGTCAATTTCTGTTGAATCAGTCGTTTTGTCATAAAAGTAAAGAAAACATTGAAATGAAATCAAACGACAAAATCACATAAAATAACATGAAATGAGAGAAAACTCAACTTTTTATGTATTGCGATCGAAAAGTGCTCTCTCTC